>PVJO010008381.1:0-75678 GCA_004026905.1 Hystrix cristata | reverse complement strand
AAATCAGCCAATAATGGGTTGGGGATTTAAATCCAATGGTAGAGCACTAGCCTAGCAAGTTCAAGGCCCTGAGTTTGGTCCCCAGCACCCCCCCAAAAAAATCAGCCAATGACAAATGCTGGAGGGACTGTAGGGAAAAAGGAACCCTTCTCCACTGTTGGTGAAAGTGTAGAGTGGTGCAACCATTGTGGAAATCAGTGTGGAGATTCCTCAAAAAACTAAAAGTAGACGTTCTGTTTGACCCGGCTGTTCCCCTTCCTGGTATCTTCCTGAAAGAATTAAAAGCATACCACAGTGATATATGCACACGTGTTTATAGTGGCACAGTTTGCAATAGCTAAATCTTGGAAACAGCCCAAATGCCTGTCAGTTGGGGAATGGATAAAGAAGATGTGGTTTTTCTTTATACAATGGAGTACTACTCTACCATAAAGAAGGATAAGTTTGAAACATTTCTAGGTAAATTGGTGTACCTTGAGACCATTCTCTTAAGTGAAATAAATTGGACACACATGTTTAAATACCACATTGTTTCTTTGATGTGAGAAATGAAAAGTGTAAATAAGGACCAAAATGTGTAATATATATTGGGGAAAGTGAAGAAATTGTTCAAGGAGGGTGGGAAACAAGGGAGGGGGGAGGGGGAAAGGAAGGGACGGACAAGAAAAAGAATGGAAGGAAAAAATGGAAGCAAAGCTTTTGTAAATGAGGTGAAGAGGGGTTGAATGGAGGGGAGGGGAATGGGAAAAACAAAGTAGAAGCAAGACATATCACGTACAGGTACAAGTTCCCTATGATGAATATTACTATGTATATCTAAAATATACCAGTAAAATAAATTTGAAAAGAAAGCAAAAAGAAATCTTACTTTACCTTGTCTTTATTTATTTAGGTTTGTATTTCTTTTTTTTTGACGGGGTCTCACTATGTAGCTCAGGCTGGCCTTGAACTGGCAACGATCCTCTTGCCTCAGCTTCCTGAGTGCTGGATTATTAGGCATGTGCCACCATACCTAGCAAGTTTTTGGTTTTTGGAGACAGGTTCTTGCTTTGTAGTTCAGGGTGGCCTTGAACTCTCTGTATTGCAGAGTGGCCTCAAACTCATGAAAATCTTCCTGCCTCAGCTTCCCAAGTGCTGGGATTACAGACGCATACCACCAGACTTGGCTACCTGGTCTTCTCTATCCAGTCTTTTACATTTAGTATTATGAACATACTTGCATGTCATTTACTGGTCTTCTGTACCCTGGGTTTTAGTGGCTCTGGCATTGTG
Organism: Hystrix cristata; assembly: GCA_004026905.1. Lineage (NCBI taxonomy): Eukaryota > Metazoa > Chordata > Mammalia > Rodentia > Hystricidae > Hystrix > Hystrix cristata. The sequence continues at coordinate 74,406 of PVJO010008381.1, read as the reverse complement.
TTTGGGTGTGCATAATCTCTGTAACCATTTGCTGTGCTGCTGTTTTGGGTTGTTTGTTTTATACTCCTTGTGGCTCACGCTCACTTGCAGCAACCTGGGATCTGTTCTGGGGAGGACTGCTTGGACCAAAGTGGTGGCTGGGCCGGTGGACAGAGGCAGGATGGGGCAAGGAGAGTTCTAGAACTTGTGAAGGGCACTGTGGGCAGGAGGCCGGTAGGGCCTGGCGCGCCATCGGATGGGCCTGTGGTGGTGGGCAGTGCAGGTGCTCTCAGGCAGAGGCTCTTGCAACTGCCCTTTGAGATCCGAAGCAGAGGAGACGCGCAGACTTCCCTGCTTCACACCTAAGACCTTCCGCCTGCCCCACACATGGACTCCAGCCAGATCAGGGTGCTGGGGCTGGACTGCTGTGTCCCTCCTCCATGCCAGTGGGTGGTGGGCCTGCACATGAGTGGGCACTGCGTGGATGCCAAGCCCCAGGGCAGCCCTGGGCTCCCTTCCTGGCTGCACAGACACAGGATGCTCTCTTGCCATGTGGCCCCAGGCCGGCAGAAGGGCAGCTGGTGTCTCTCCTAGTGGAGAGCTATTGGAGTGTGAGCTGGGGACAGGCTGTTTCCCAAGGTCGCTATAGTTTCTGTGTTGAGAACAACCTGCAGAGGCCCAGGGAGTGAATTAGGTACTTGCGTGGTCCTGGTGAGAGCTGGGTGGCTGGAGCTGAGTGGGGAGAACTACTTGACTCTGGCTGTGAGGGCTTCGAGCACCTCATAGCTCCTGCCAGATTAGACAGGCATGAAACAAAGTCCTGGAGGGTTCAAGCTGAGCACTGAGTGAGGGTGGGTTGCACCTCAGAGGCAGGGCTGCAGGAGTGGGGGTGTGATGGGACTCCAGTGGACATCTGCCTGGAGAGCCCCCACTGGGGGCATCGGCATTCCGGTGAACTGGGAGGCAGGTAGAGAGAGAGGGCCGAGGGTCGACCCAGGGCTCTGGGGCTCACCAGCATCTGGAGGTCAGAAGTTGGGAAGGAGCCAGCTGTGGAAGAGGCTGGAAGGGTTGGCTAGAGGGGGGCAGGGGGCAACTTGGGGTCAAGTGTGCTGGCTGAGGGCAGTGTCACACTGTTCAGCCATGTCTGTGAACACTGCAGTTACATCCGGGCCACATGACCTACAACGGGCTACATGACTTACACTTGACGCAGTTCCATGGCATGGGCAGCACACGAGAGTCCAGGTCAGGGATGGGCTGTAATGCCCCCAGGCTTTGCTGTCCCCAAACAGCCTGGAGACAGATATCTAGACCAAGAAGGGCTTCTGTGAGGAACAGCACAGCACTGCAGCAAGGCCAGAACCCTGGGGATGTGCCCAGACACTGCAAGCCTCAGTTTCCCTGCTTGTAAAATGGAGCTTCTCGAGGATTCCAAGGGAAACTGTGCATGGCCTGCTCAGCCAGCCCACAGACTCAGCAAGTTGTCCCACAGCCCGGCCCTGAAATGCATGTTCCTGGGGCTCAGGGCTGCCCCGCCCATTTCTTGCCCCGAAATGAGTCACACTACTCTTGTCATTCCAAGAAATCTTAATTTCTTTATTGTTTGACTTTTTGACTCAACAATTTTTTTTAAACTTTTTGTTTTTTTCTGAAACGTTCTTGTTATGAGCCTTTTGTTTTGTTCTCGTTAAATGCACTCGACCCAAAATTGGTTTGGCATATCGAAAAGGAGACCAAGGAAGGAGGGTGGGCGGGGACGTGGGGGAGGCCCGAATGGAGAGAGGGATCGAGGATGAGTAGGAAGGGGAGCACAGAGACAGCGAGAAAGACACAGGGAGAGAGGTGGAGACAGAAGAGAAGGGAAGGCAAGGGCAACCCAAAAGAAAAAAATCTAGAGAAAAAGAATTAACAAGATTTAGGAGCAAATGAATCCAGGAGCCCAAGGAGGGGAGCAGGAAAGGAAACCAAGACCCTTCTTTGTACCGTGCCAGCTGGGGTGGGGGCGTCAAGGCACCAGGTCTGGTTGGGGCGGGAACACCTGGGCTCTCTGGGTGGCTTTGCACTGGACTGCAGTGGCACCCAGCCCCACCAGGGGGCCCCACCACTCAGCTAGGAGGTGAGTCCAAGGGCTCGCTACACCTTCTCTCCCCTTGATTGTCCATGTCTGGAGAGACAGAAGAGGGCTGGGTTGGGGAGAGGATGCGGCTCTTGATGCCTTCGGGCCAAAGCCCTGCACTGTCTCCCCAGGCCAGCCCCTCACATCCAGAGGCGCTCAGGGCCTGGAGGTCAAGAGGGCTCTTGCTCACACAGCCCTCTGACAAGACCTTCCTCATCCTTCCTCTTCTTCCCCATCTCAACCTCCCCCATGGGCTCTGGTGAAATGGGCTAAAACTTCCCCCAGAAAAAACCAGAGATGGAACTGCACCCCACCTCCTCCCCACGCCTGTTCCCCTGCAGGACAAACCACCATCTTTGGTCCGACCCTTCTCCCATGATCGGTGGGGACAAGCCAGCCCCAGCTCCCCAGGAGAAGGGAGGGGGCTTTCTAGCAGCAAAAAGGGTCCCTCCAGCCACCTACCTGTCCCTTTCCCCCAGTTCCTTCCCGGAGCCCCTCCCCCTTAACTGAAAGAAGTTCATGGCAGCAGCAGGCTGAGACCCGGAGATGTTTGAAACTCATGGCACTTGTGAGAAAGAGGGAGTGAGACAGGAGAGGTTGGACAGAGGCGGAGGGGCCGCCCCTGGGGCAATGGCAAATGAGGTGCTGCGCCAGTGTGGCAATGGGGCTACTTGGTCTGAAGGGTGGGGGGCTGGGGAGGCTGGACCACCACGCCAAAGGGAATGGGAGGAGGGGAGGCGCTTGGGAGACACCCAGCTGGGCTGGCTGTGTGGGACAGGCTGAGGAACACAGGCATCCCGGCTCCCTGGCAGAGGGTGAAGGGGAAGTGATCTCACACCTCCACCCCCTGCCGCCCCACTGCCAGTCTTCGTCCTCACCATCGACCACAGCAAAGCCTCTACCCTCAGCCATCCCTGTCCCTTCCCTGTCCACCTCCTCTGCCTGCTGCCTGGAGTCTCAGAAGCAATGTACGGGAAGCGGGCCTGGTAGAGCGCAGAGTCTTGGCAAAAGTATCTTTGGGTGTGTGGGTGTCTCCAGGCCCTGGCCGGGCAGAGGGAGGGAGGGAGGCAGGCAGCCTCGGTCCCGGGGCAGGCGGTGAGGTGTCGCCCCAGGGACTGACAATGGGGGTACGGAGCAGGGTGCTGGGAGGGAAACAGGTTCTTTGTTTCGCTGTTGCTTCTAGATTTTGTTTCTGTCTCTGGATTGTAAAAAGCTGCTCTGGCGGCCCTCCCACCCCGGCAGGGGTGCGCACGAACACGGAGAAGTCCTGGCTGCCAGGGCGGTGGTGCCCTCTGCTCCGGAGAAAGTCCGGGCTGGCCTGGGCCGCGGGCGCCCGGTGGCTTCAAGTGATGAGATTTTTTTTTGTCTTTTTTTCTTTTCCATTTCGTTGAAATATTTACAGCAATGGGGGAGGAGGAGGAGGAGGAGGGAGGAAGGGGTGAGAGGGCCCCCTAGGGAAAGATCCAAGCCCAGGACCCACTCCCCAGGGAGATCCAGACCCGAGATCTGCTCCCCAGAGCGCCAAGCCCACAGACCTGGGAGCCGCCGTGGGCTAGCCGGCGGGGAGTTGTGCTTCGTGAGGAGTCGCCCCAGGAGGGGTCATTGGGTGCACTCTGGGGGGCAGGGCAGGCTTGCTGGGAAGGCAGGACAACAGCAAGGGGGCAGGAGCTTCAGAGAAAGTTCCACCTCAAGTCCCTTGGGCCTTAGCCTCGGCGGGGCTTGCTCCCAGGCATGGAGTGGGAGCTGCCAGGCAGGAGCACCCTGTCCGTCCATCCTACATCCAGGGAAGCCTTTGGCACCCTCAAAAGGTGCCTACCCTGGGGGACCAGAGCCCTCGCTGCTCCCTCCAGGGGTGGCAGGACAGGGCAGAGGGGTCAAGAAGCGGCTGCAGCCTGCGGGCCCTCCCTCCTGACTCCCCAGGGTCCCTGGGCTCCTCCTCACAGCCCTTCTCCCAAACAGCTGGTGCGCGTGGCTGGTAGGAAACCCTGTCTGCGAACCCTGGCACCTCTGGACCCCACACCAGAGCCTCAAGGGGACCCTCGGGCCTATGGCTGAGGGGCACTGGAGAGAGCGGTCCGCCAGCCCCTGCCTCCACCAGGCTCCCCTCTCCCACCAGGGCCCTGCCCAGGGTCTCCTCCCGGGCCTGGGCTGCCAGCCCCCGGTCTACAAGTGCCCTCAGAGACTGGTGACCAGCTGCATCTGCCCGTCCCCGTCGGGCCCTGGCCCCTCAAGGCCCGGGGCTGCCAGGTAGCCCTCATGGCTAGGCCGCCGCACCTGGTAGTAGCCCTGCAGGGGGTTCCGGGCCACCAGGGCTGGTGGGCGAGAGGTGTAATAAATTTCGGGGGGCCCTGGGGGCGCAGGTGGAGGCGGGGGCAGGGCCTCACTGGGCCCCTCGGGGCTGCTGTCCGGGTAGGAGGGCGAGTCCCGAAGGTTGGCCCCACTGGCATAGAGGGAGTCCCGGCCCGGAGGGGAGGAGAGGGGCCGGCTGGTGGCGCCGTCCTCTGCTGTGCAGCTCTCCGACTCGTCCAGGTCACTCTGATACAGCACCGACTGGGCCCGGGGCAGCAGCAGTGGCTCCTCCAGGGCCTTGTAGAGAAGTTCAATCTCTGCCCGGTCAGCACCCCCGGGCCCGCCAGCCTCTTCCTCACCACCGCCCCCTGGCACAGGCGGCACGGGGGGCTCAGGTGGTGGGGGGCCCTTAGCCCCACTGCTGCTCCCCCTCAGGTTGTTGTGCACCAGCTCTGAGATAATCATCTTCTCGAAGGCTGCAGCATCAGCCAGGTTGCGGCCTCGGGGTGGCTCGGGGGCCCCGTCCCCTGGCGGGAAGTCTCCACTTCTCAAGGAGTAGCTGTTGTTGAAGTTGCCGTTAAGGGGCAGGGTATCCATGCCACAGGCTTCCCGGCCTCCCAAGGGGTGCTCTGCGGGGCAGAAGGGCTGGTTAGGAGGGCGAGGGGCAGCTGTGTCAGTGTGGGGGAGGAGGCTCCCCCTTTATCCCCCAGGCTCTGGTTACATACCCCCCCCCACCGACTTCCTCGCCTGCTCTGCAGGCAGCTGCCCAGCAGCAGGGGATGGAATGAGGACCAATCTCAGCAGTAAGAGGAGGCCTGAGCCCTTGGCTCCGTTTGTGAGGCTCAGACCCTCACCCCCTCATTCTGCACCTGATGACCCACAGTCCACCGCCCCATCCATCATGGGGGAGGGGCATGCTGTGCTCTGGTCCCTGAGGGAGGCCATCTGAAGGCCGCCACCATGTTCCTCCCAGGACATGCAAAGCCACCAGGAAAGAGACACTTACTGGGCTCCCGGTAGCTTCCTGCATGCCAGCCAGGAGGGAAAGAGAAGGTGAGAGAAAGTCAGCACAGAGTCCAGCTCCCCGCACACAGACCCTGGCGGGTAGCCCATGTGCAGGTACCCAGAACGCCCTCACCTGGTGAGTTGAAGACAGGGGGCGAGGAGGGGTTGAAGCCCACCGACTCGGCAATGAGGGTGTTGTAGGGGCTAGTGCCCCCTCGGGGCTGCAGCACAGGGTTGGTCAGGAGGTGGTTCCCCATGGTACCTGCCCAAGGGTCAGAGGTCACAAGGCAGCCCGAAGACAAGGGGCTCAGACCTGTGGGGGTCAGGCGCTGCTGCAGCAGAGGGAAGCCTCTCACCTCGGTTCAGGGTGGGCGTGCTATTGATATCCCCTGCCATGAAGGAGGACTCCGTCTGTTTCCTCACCGTGTCATTCCACATCCTCCGGATTCGGCTCTGAGGACACATTGGGGGATGCGGGGGTCTTAGAGCCACTCATCCTTTGAGACTGTTCTGAGACTGATCTCCTGGGCACCATGGCCCTGCCCCACCCCAGTACCTGGGTGCCCGTGTAGTAGCGGGTGTTGCTCCGCATGGCTGAGGTCTTGAGGGAGCCATGCGTGCCCCCTGGTGGGGAGCGGATGCAGCAGTAGGAGTGACGCAGGCACTTGCTGTACTCCTTGTGCACCTAGGGGGATGGATAGGGACAGTCAGCTGGCAACAGGTAGCAACCTTCTTTGTGATATAGCCCCCCACAGGCCAGCCAGAGAGGCTGTTCCCTTCCTTAGCATCTGTCAGCCCAGAACCCTCCTTGTCACCCGTCCCTAACAGCTAACCATGCAGGCTCACTCACTTCCCCTCGGGCCTGTCCTCTTCTCTCTGACTCCACTGACCACATACTTCCAAGTCAGCAGAGCACCAGGGAGCACCCACATGCCTGGCACAGTGAAAACCAACCCCTACCCTGCAGCACTCACATTTGAGCAGCCAGAGCTTGAGTGCAGATAACCTAGGCACCCTTGGCGTGGGGGATGGGCTCACGACCCCTCAGGCCCCAAAGTCAGCAGCTGCCCAGGCTCTCTATTCCAACAGCGCAGTTATGCAGAGCTGCACACATCTCCCATGCCTTTTAAGTCATCTGTAGGTTGCTTACAGTGTCTAATACAATGCAGACACTATGGACAGTTGTTACACTGGATTGTGGAGGGAGTAATGACCAAAAACAGTTGGGACATGTCTAGTACAATTTCTTTTTCTGAAGTGTTTTAAATCCGCAGTTGGTTGCATCTGCAGATGTGGAAGCCATAGGCACAGAGGGCTGACTGTACCCATGTGGGATGTCCCAGGGAAAGCAGTGGCCAGGAAGGTCAGGGCAGTGCTGTTGGATAGATGGAGGCTGCATGCTGGGATTTAGGACACATCAGGGGAGGCTCCCTGGGAGACATCTGGGCCAAGGCCTGAGAGAAAGGTAGTGGCCCATTCTCTCGGGAAGGGCATGAGGCCCAAGGAAACATGGGATCCGGTCCTGAGCAGGGTCCTGCATCAGTGCTGAGAACAGATGGGCAAAGCGAGGGGCTGGGTTGGACCGTATGGGTCTAGGGATGTCTGGGGACCTCGCCATGCAAGGATCAGCTCTGGTGTCTGGTGAACCACAGCATGTGTGCGTGCATGTGCCTGCATGTGCCGGAGCCGGAACTGAGTGCCACATGTATAACATGCCAGGCTCCCCTGAGCTGCAGCCCTGGACCTATGTGGCCAGGTTTCCTGTGCTCCTGCCTCTGCTTTCCCTCAGCAGCCTGCCCTGGGTCCTTGTGCCTTTGGGATGAGGTCTACAAACACCTCAACTGTTTTTTTTTTTTGGACAGGGTCTTACTATGTAGCCCAGGCTGGCCTTGAACTCATGGGGATCCTCCTGCCTCAGCCTCCCAAGTGCTAAGATCGCAGGTATGTGCCATCACACCGAGCTTGGCTCCGTTTCTGAAGTGTTGGTCTCTAACCTGCTGCCTGCACACTCCCTTTTTCACACTCCCCTGCTACTGTTATCTCCTTCCTATGTGTTTTTTTAAGATCTAGACTTTAACGCATCTATTTAAAAGGGATTTTTCCAGCACCACAGAATTCACAGTTCTTCCAGCACCCAGCACCATTACAGAGGAAACATTCCATCAGGCTGGTGCCCACTTGTCTCCCACCCATGGGCCTGCCACATGCCCACACTGTGGCAAGAGCACCCCTGTCGCAGACCTGTTCTGCCTCACGCTCCTCTGGTTCGCTCTGCTTGGCTGAATCTTCCCTGACTCTGAGCCTGCTTTCCTCCCAGCAGACATGGCTTCCCCTTCACCCTTGCTGACGCCCTGTCCTGAGACAGGAATGTCCTTTAGAGGCACCGTCCTCACCTTCTTCTGTAAGGCGCAGTGAAAGACGAAGATGAAGACCCCCTGGAAGGCGTTGAAGGTGGTGAAGAGATAGGCCATGACAACCGACTCCTTGTTGATGAAGAGGAGGCCAAAAGCCCAGGTAAGCCCCAGCAGAAAGAGTAGCGCGATGGCCCCCAGGGCCCAGGACCTGGGGGAGCAGGACAGGCCAGTCAAGGGCCTGCTAGAGGAGGCAGCAGAGCTCAGGCCTCGGCCCCACCCCACCCCAGCCTGGGCTCGAGCAGCCTCAGTGCAGCCGGCCTGCTTGGTGGCACCTCCAGCAGTCATTTACCCTATTCCCACACCACTTGGGCCACATTCTGCAGCCTGTTTTTCTTTAGTTGCCCTTGAATGGACCCATGTTTGAATTTGGCCTCAAAACAATAGGCTGTTGCAAGCACAAGGCTCTGAGTTCGATCAGCAACACCAAAAAACAAAACAAAACAAAACAAAACCCATAGGCTGGATGTACTAATGATATGCTTCCTAATACTGCTAAGTAGGTGCATAAGAGTACAGGAAAACACCCATATGATACTGAAACTCTTTTTTTTTTGTTGGTGCTGGGGATTGAATTCAGGGCCTTGTGCTTGCAGGCACGGGCTCTACCACTTGAGCTAAATCCCCAGCCCCCATCTGATACTTAGAACCACACACACGATGCCAGCCTTCTGAGCACCCTGTGAAAGGAGGCCAGGCGAGAGGCCAGGCCCAACCTTGGGGCCCCAGGGGGACAGGGACATGGGGTAGGACTCACTTAATGTTGTCGAGGCGACTGGAGTCTGGCTTAAGGACGGAGGAGCTTCGGATCATTTTGTGGAGGGTCACCATTAGGAACACCAGGTTCACCTGCGGAGGGCGAGGGAGGCCGGCTGAGTTCCTCCCTTCAGTGGGCCTGGGCCAGGGCCTGCCTTTCCAGGGCCCTCATGCTGGGAGAACCTCAGGGTGCCCTAAGCTGCGGCCAGCAGACGGGCCAGGTGACCAGGCCTCAGCGCTGAGGCTCTGTACACCCCATCTCCTGGGCCTTTTGGCTAGCTGCTCAGTTCTGAAGCAGTTCCCAAACCAGCACCTCTTGGGCTTTAGGCTGGACAGAGTCAGGGCTGGCCTTGATGTGGGAAGGAACCCAGAGCTGGGGACACCACAGGCTACTTACCACAATGACAAAGGAGACGGGCCCGATGAAGCTCCAGATGAAGTAATTGTCCACTCGGAGCCAGCAGCTGTAAAGAAAATGGGCCAGGGTGGAGAAAAGTCAATGACCCAACAGTCCTGGCCTGAGGGTTGCTACTGAGCGGAGAGCCAGCAGGAGTGATGGGGGACACTCACGCCTTCTCAGTGCCGTAGCTACGGTAGTCGATGGCCGCCGCAATGCCTACCACCAGGGCTGGGAAGCAGTAGCCACCCAGGTAGTAGTACTTGGTGCGGGAGTACTCGCTCTCGAACACTTCCACCAGCAGCAGGTAGAGGTGCACGCCCTCCAGGCAGAGCCAGGAGAAGGCAGCCAGGAAGAAGTAGTGCAGCAGGCCAGCGAAGATAGGGCAGGCAATCTGTGGGCAGCACCAGCCACCGGTGAGGGAGGCCAAGCCACCAGCACCCCATTCCGCCACAGCCCAGCCCCAACCCGGCCCCAGCCCACCTCATACTGAGTCTTGTCTATCCCAACCAGGAAGAGCAGCTCCGCCAGGAAGAGGTTGATACACAGGTTCTTGTGGATGGTGTTGCGGTCGGTCTGCAGCCCCCGCAGGAAGCAGAAGGTGGAGATGCAGATAGCCAGGCAGACCAGGGAGATGACAATGCCCACCCAGGTGATGACTGATAGCAGCAGCTCGTTGATGCGGCCCTGGTACTGGGGGACAGGAGCAGGGTAGGCTCAGGGCCTCCAGCTGCACACAGCCAGGCATGCACAAGGCCCGGCCAGGTGCCAGCTGCAGGCGAGGCCCTCCAGGGCTGCCCGCCCAGCCTGCTTGCCAGCCCCACCCCACTGCAGGCAGCTGCTCACTTCCTCATGCTCTGGAAGGCTTGTGGAGAGATGACAAAGATGACAGCAACATGCTTCTCCAGAGTGCCTCGGGAGAGGGTGGATGTGACCAGAGGGAAGCAGAGGCATGGATTTGGCCCCAGGTGGGGCGGGATGGGGGTCCCCTGCCCCTGAGGCTGGCCTCCCTGGCACCTCCCATGCTGCGCACACCCTAGGGTGCCATGCAAAGCCCGGCCAGCAGCAAGTGGGCCCCGGAGGAGCAGTGCGCCACAGCTTACGATCTCTCGGTGAGCCATGAGCACGGCAAAGTTGGTGAGGTGGCTGCAGGCACATGTTGTGTGGGTCTTGTTGGACTCCACCAGGCGGCAGCCCTGGGTGGACCAGTAGCCCAGCATGGAGCGTTCCGAGTAGTTCCAGAAAGAGCAGTTGGCGTTGAAGTGGTTCTTGGCCTGTTGTGCAGTGGTGGTCAGGGGGTCAGACCCAGGAGCCACACTGCAGCCCCCACACCCAACAATAGGGACACAGCAACAGTGGGAAAGAAGTGCCTGGGGCTTGGGGCCCAAGGTGACAGCCAGACAGATCTCTGGGGACAAACACTGTGAGCCCCAGGGAAGGGCTGTAACTTGCTGTTTGGGCAGGGGACATGCAGTCCAGGAGCACTAGCTGTGGGCTCACCTCCAGATGGGCCACGGTGAAGATGACAGGGTCCATGAGGAAGACACGGCTGGACTCCTTATTGATGGACGCTGCGATGACCTGTGAGTTCACCACCAGAGAAGCGCCCCCAGCGCCCCCCGTGCCTGCCTCACCCGCCAGCTTCACCGTGGCATTCTCCGTGGACAGGAAGAGGCCCAAGTTGTTGTAGAGGATGAAGACAACTTTGACCACCCCTGGCGAGGACAGGCATGGAGATGTGGTGGCCGTCCTCAGCCAGCACCCTCCATCCAGGCCCCTGGCCTCACTACAGCTCTCAGCCATGTTGGACACAGGGACTTGTGAAGCCAGGCTGTGGCCCAGGTTTGGGGGCCCTGGAGCCCTTGCCACAAGACCGGCATTCAGGGCTGACAGTTCTGACAGCAGCACAGAGGCCAGGGTGTAGGATGGTTCTGACCCATTCTTCCTCTGTGTGTGAACGGGGCAGATCCCTCTCCTCTCTCATCCTAGCTTCTCTGAGCTGTGGTCCAGCCAGGCTACTGCCCAAGAGACAGCTCTGTAGACCTATGGCACCCACTGAGCCACTGAGAGCTTACAGAAATTGTTGGAAGTGCAGAACCCTTGCTGTCCATGAATAGCAGAGACAGCAGCTGAGGGCTGAGTGGGGGTGGCCCAGGCTATCCCCATCCAAGACCTGGCCAGGCTCTCACCGTTGCGGCTGTTCTGCTTGATGGTGTTGGCGGACAGCTGGATGGAGTTCTCGCTGGGGTACTCCTGGGGGAAGACCAGTTCCTGCACCTGGCCCTCTGTGTTCAGGACGGTGACCTCCAGGACTGTGGGGACAGTGGACAGCAGGGCATGTACCATTAGGGTCTGTTCCCAACCAGGGGCCCTCCTCCCCCATGGACTCTGGGGCTGAGAACTTGTACTTGGCCTGACCCAGGTAGCCTCAGCACTCACCCACATTCTGCTTGGCAGCCAGAAAGCGGGCTGGCTCCCTGACATTGTCAGCCAGCAGGAAGGCGCCCTCCTCCAGCACATCCAGGAGCATGGTGGCTGTGTGTACCTGCTCCGTGGCATTCATGTCCTTCCAGGACTCAAGTGCCTCTGGCCGGAGGAGGTTGTCCACTGTCTCCACCACGGCCTATGCAGGCGGGGGGACAGTGCTGAGTCCCCCACGTGCTCTCGTTCCCTTCCTTTCCGCCTTCACCCATCTCCCCTTGGCCAGGGCCTCACCTTGATGTAATCTTTGCAGGTTCGCTCACGTTTGTGCATCTGGGGAAGACATGGGGGTGGCATCAGGCTGGGACCCTAGCCCCACTTTCCCTAACCCCGGAATGCTCACTCTGTGTCTGCCACCAACCCAGAGTTGGGCCCTGAACCCCAGGACCACCGGAGAAGCCCTGGGTCCTTCCTCACATTTGATGGACTCGGAACTATGGGTCAGATGCTCCCTGAGCCCCCAGTCGTGCCTGTCTACCCTGTTGTAGGCCCACCTTGTTGTAGTTCTTGCCAGCTGACTCGCGCTCGATGGGCCGCAAAGCCTGCAGCTGGGCGTCCAGGATGTCCAGGAGCTGCTCCATGAGCTTCACAGACGAGGATACATCCCCCGCATAGATGGAGCCCCGAGTGTGGCGGGCCAGCTCGCTGGCGATGTTGGCCGCGTTCTCTCCACTTTTGATCTGGAGAGGCCAGGACAGGGTACCTCAGTGCTGTTGGGGACCGGCCTGTCCTCCCATCTCTGCTCTGCACCCGTCCCTCCCTTTGCCTCTTAGGGCCGGTATGGACCCCACGGGCTGCCTTCAGACCCGCTGGCCGAGTGCGCCTGCCTGTGCAGGACCTGTGCTGTACCTTCTGGGCCACCTGGTTGACCCAGGGGGAGGTGCAGTTGCTGAGGTCAGGGCCCCGGGGGTTCCAGAGCCCCAGGGCTGGCAGACACTGGAATGAGGCAATTCCTGTAGAGACAGCAGGGGACAAGGGTGCCGGGGGAAGGAGCAGAGGATGGGTGAGAGGGAGGTGCGAGAGAGGGTGCACAGGAGCAGGGAGGGAACGCAGAGATGCAGATGTGAAGTGATGAGGCAGCATTCCCCCCTCTCTCCTGAGCATCCGTGCCCTCTCCCTGCCCTCAGGAGACAGAGCCTTCCAGGAAGGCCCACGTTGGGCTCCCTCTCTGGCAAGCCCATCCTGCTGCTGGCTGTTCTACCTCAGCCAGGCCAGGTGCAGGCCACCTCTGAAGCTCCAGCACAGTCTGCAGCTGGGCTTCCAGGGCCTGGCTGTGCTGCCACTGTGCCCTAGACCCAGCTACACGGTCCGACATGATCCCCGTACGGCAACTGAGCATACGTGAAGCTGCCAGTGTGCACACTCCTGTCACCCACCCAGCCTTGGTGGTGGTGGCTGTGGCCGCTGCACTCACCTCGAGTGCCCTTGGGGCAAGGCCTCTCCACCAGCATGCCCTGCTGGGTGGCTGGCCACTGGACCCGCCGCACCTCTCGGGGTTCACAGAAGAGCTCAGGGGACACGTGCAGGTTGGGGGCTGGGGGCCGTCGGGTGCTGGGGGCGGGGGCTGTGGCTGGAGGCAGGTCGGGTCCCAGCTGGTTGATGGCGCCCACTGGGTGCGTGGTGAGGGGTGCCCGGCGGAGTGGGGTGGTGGCTGCGGGCGAGGCTGTGCTGGTGAGGGGTGTGGGCCGGGCAGTGGTGGTCGTGCTGAGGGGCGGGGACGTGGCTGGTCCTGTAAGGGAGAGGGGATGGAGATAGCATCAAGTCTGGTACAGGGTCCCTGGCCATCCTTTCTCTTCCTCCCCTACTGGACCAAGATGCCCTGGGCCCACTGGGTCCGGAAGCAGATGCCCTGTGCACAGGTCGCCACAGAAGGTTGTCAGTAGGCTAGAGAAACGCATTGGAGAAGCAGCCCAAAGAGGTGAGGCTTGAACACAGGTGCTGCTCACCACGTTCCTGTTGACTCGGGTCTGTGACCTGGTCACCTTTCCCTCTGGGGGCTTCAGTTTCCCCTTTTGCAAAGGAGTTGGATTAACTAAGGCTCCCTGGGGCTGCTCAGAGCTGGTACAGGGCAGCTTGGGGTGGGAAGCAGCACAACAGGGGGTCCTTCAACCTGTCAAGCCCAGCAGTTTGGCTATGACCCATTCTGCCAACAATGGGCATCCCCAGAGTTCTGTTCCACCCATGACCGGGTGTGCCTGGGGCCTCTAGCAGAGGCAGCACAGGTCAGTGGTTATGTGCCCAGAGTCCTGGGTTCTAGTTCTCAAAGAAGCTACATCCCTGTCCATCCAGAGCCTGCGTTTCTGCATCTGTAAATCCGGGAAGACACAAACCCTGTTGCCTCATAGACTGCACCTCAGCTGAGTGCTTAGACTGCGTCTCTACCACCCTGTGACTTCCTTTCACCTCCCTGAATCTGCCTAGAGACCCCCATGACTCAGGGTAGACCCCGCAACCCCGGGACTGCAAGCCCTGGGGGTGGAGCGGGGACAAACTCAAGCAGGCTGCGGGCTGGAAGTGGGCTGTCCTCACCAGCGCTGGGGTCTGGCGGTCCGAACTCGAGGCTGTAGCGCACCACGAAGTAGTTGTTCCAGACGTAGAGCTGGTTGTCTCGGGGGTTGTAATCCACGGAGGAGACAAACTGGTAGGGGTTGGGGAAGGCCAAGCTGACGGGCTCCTCACGGTTGGCGTTGGTGTTGAAGGCATAGTCCACGCGGTTGCCAGCGGCCTCGCTGTCGTCATCCACGTACACGGAGCGCAGCACATAGAGCACGCCACACACCATGAAGGCGTTGGAGGCCGAGCGCTTGTCGTAGCCGGTCTCCCACGTGCCTTCGAAGCGCAGTGTGTAGGGGTTAAGCTGACTCACCACCAGCCGCCCGTTGTTGCCCTCGGTGGCGTAGATGACCCACAGCCCATTCTCGTCCACGGCCAGGTCAATGTCGGTCTTGCCACCCCAGCGGTAGGGCGAGGTATCGTGGTAGTTGGCTGTGTTGATGACCGTCTCCCCACTCTTGATGCGTGTCCGCAGGTCATACTTGACAATGTTGCGTGTGCGCTCCTTGTTGTAGAAGACGGCGCCGTCGTAGACCACAAAGCCCGTGCCATCCACACGGTTGGGCAGCCTGTAGGTAGTAGTGTGACGCGCGGCCACGTAGTCCTCCCACGAGGCATACTCAGTGAGCGTGTCGGTGCGGTAGGGGATCCAGGGCATGACATAGATGCGGTCGCCCGCCTGCAGTGGGTCCTTGCACCACGCGCCTGACTGATGCTCTGACTCATGCGTCGAAGTGGGCTCCAGCACCTTTTGCAGGGTCCCTGGGCACACGAAGACTGGGCCGGAAGTAGAGGGGAGCAGAGGGAGAGAGGGGGAGAGAGGCGAGTTGGTCACATGCCAGGGACCAGGCCTTTCCCCCCTGCTGCAGTCACGGTTGCTTGGTAGGGCTGGTGATGGGAGGGGGGTTTCCGGGCTGGGACCCCGCCCGCCCAGCTGCCCCTCTCCCTGGAGCTGAGGACCCTGCAGGCCATCAAGAGCAGGGTTAGTGGGGGAGGTGGCGCCCTCTTCCCTTCCCTGGTTGTTTGAGACCCCACGGGCTGGGAATGAGGGCTGGTGAGCACCCTGCCAGAGCCAGTTCTGGTATGACTGAGAGGTGGCTGGGAACTGTCCCTGCCGCAGGGCCCTGACTGACCAGCACCCTCCTACGCCTCTGTGGAAGCACTGGGGTTCAGTGTCCTATCCTGAACCAACCACACCAGGACAGACTTTTTTAAAAAAAAGGAAAAAAAAACCCAAAAAAAACCACTTCACTTTCTTCCTCCTGCAAAGATTGCAAGGTAGAGTGATGTTTCTGAGCCCCTTGTGGGTGTCAGGTACACCCCCACTCCAATGTGGGGGAAGCAGAGGGGTGTCAGCTCTCTCCCGAGGCTCCTGATGCAGCCTGCGTCCCCACCCACGGGTCCCCTGCAAGTCAGCAGCTGAGGAGGAGCTTGGGGGGCAGCCCCCAGGCTAGGCCAGGGAGGAGGGCGCCTGGCCCCCCAGCCAGCAGGGTCTCGGGGTTGGGCTCAGCAGCAGACACTGGTGCACAGGGGTGGATGGATGGGGACATGGAGAGTGATGGGACTCCCAGGAGGGCAGGGGAGGACAGAGGAGAGCTGCACGGAGGGAAGAGAGACAGGGGTGGGGCTCCACGAAGTCCTGGCTCTGAGGGAGGCTCCGCAGACCACCTGGGAAGAAAGGGTTAGTGCTGGCGGAGAGAGGGTGAGCAGAGAATTCACGCCAAGGCCCAGGCCCAACTGAGGGTCCCTTCGGGGGGGCAGTCCCAGGTCCAGCTCGGAGGGGGCAAGGGAGGGAACCAGGCGCTAGGATAAAGACCCAGCCCGCCCCAGCCCACCCCCACCACCTTCCCTGCCCCGGACCCCGATTTACCTGCGACCATCCCCGGCTCGGGAGGAGGGACCAAGGCAGCGCTGATGTCAGAAAGGTGGGGGGCCCCGCCCCACCCCCCAAATTCCCTGAAAAGAGGAAAACCTCAACTGCATCTCGTTGGCCGCCGCCGGCCTGCCCGCCCTTGCCCCTCATGTCCCAGCGCCACCTGCTCCTCGCCTGTCCCTTACTGATCCGGTGGGTCAGTGTGGCCAAGCCCTCCTCCTCCTCCCAGGGTGCTGCCAGATGCCCCTCAGTCAGGGCTGGCGCCTCCCCGCTAGCAGAACCCAGAAGGTCAGGGCTGGGGTGGGGCAGGGGCTGTGGTGAATTCTCTGCTCCTTCTTGGCTGCCCCCAAGGGGACAGGGAGGGACTCCTTGGTCTCCATTTCCCGCCTGGTGCTTGGGTGAGAGATGTTCAGCCTCCCCTCCCAGCACCAGAGGTAGCTTGGCCCCAGATTTCCCAGGCACAGAGCAGCCCGGAGCACATCCCCTTCCTGCAGGAACAGGCAGTCAGGCACAGAGGGGCTGGAACCAGGTCGGCCTTGGGTCTTGGCTTGGGCTCGTAGGCCTAGCCGCCTCCCTGTCCCTGATGCCCTCAGGGTTGGCCCGAACTCTCTGTCCAGCACACTTGGCCTCCACCCTTGTCCCCTGTGCCCTGGGTCCCTCCTCTCCCCAAATCAGGGTCTGTGTGTGTGAAGGGGGTGGTGGGCCTGACCTAGTCAGAGGGTGTGAGGGGAGGAAAAACAGTTAGAGGTCCTCTCGGGGAAGGGGGAGAGATGAGGAAAGGTCTGACTGGGGCCTTGGGCAGCAAGGACCCCTCCCCAGCACCAAGCCCCCAACACCTCCTCTTCCCTCCCTGCACCCCCACCCAGAGAGGAAGATCCAGTGCTGCAGTTTCCAAACCACGGCCTGCAAGAAGAGTGGCTAGTGCCAGTGGGAGACTCCAGGAGAGAGGAGGGAGGGCGGATGGGGGAGGCCTTGGCACAGCCCAGGCCTCCTGAGATGGGGGAGGCATTGGGTGGGGAGGGGGGCAGCTCAGAGGGACCCTGCCCCACCACCATCGAGGGGATGCTCCACAGACCGCCGTAATTTCATGGGACAGGGACTCTCATCCCAGTTCCTGCTGCCCACCTCTGACTGGTCAATTTCCACATACTTCCCCAGCAGGAAGTAACTGTCCTTGGCTGCCAGCCGCAGCCCTGCCCCCTGGCGGACGGCCCATCCCCCGTGGGGTCCTCTTTGCGAAATTACGGGGCCTGCGGAGGTCCACAGGGCAGGTCTGTGCCCACCCGCCTGCCCGCTCCCTGGTCCTCTAACACCACAGCCCAAAAGGAACCCTGACTGCAGCTTTGCAAGTGTGCGCCATCAGAACCCGGCCAGCCCTCCCCCAGGAGCCCGCCCACCGCGCCCCCAGGGACAGGACATCAGGTGCCCCTCCAGGACCTGCCAGGGAAGGGGGCAGGGGGCGGTGCTCCGCACTCCACACAGCTCTGGGCCTCGGAAACGCCACACCAGAAGAACTAGGCCACTGGAGCTCAAGAGAGGAGGATCTGCTCCCCAAAAGGAAAACAAGGGCATCCCCTCCATCCCACCTCCCCTGAACGGGAGACTCAGTTGCAAAAGGTGTGAAGGGAGAGGAGGAAGAGAGAAAGAGACAGCTCACCCGGTGCCCATGGGGGCTGGGAAGGGAGTCCCTCCCTCCCCTTACACTCGCTCCTGAAGGAGGCAAACATGAGAGAGAAGGCCAGGTCCCCGCAAGGGCCAGGAACCAGGACAGAGGGACAGGGAGTGGAGAGCAGAAGAGAGAGAGAGAGAGAGAGAGAGAGAGAGAGAGAGAGAGAGAGAGAGAGGCAGTCCTGCCCGAGCTCAGAGAGAGCTTCCTCCGGTGTCTGGAGGGTGGGGATGCCCGTGGCTGTGGTCACACCAGGGCCCCCAGGGGGACCGAGTGGGTGGGGAGAAGAGGGCCGGGAGGGGCGGGTCACATGAGTATGGTACAGGTAGAACAAAGTGTGAGTTAGGGGTTAGCATTGGTAACAGTGCGTTTACCTTTCTGCTCCACTTCTACTTTAAGCATCGGAAGAGAGAGAGAAAACAAATTGAAAAAAAATGTGCAAGAAAAAAAGAGAAAAAAAGAGATTAAATTGCTTTTGTTTCTTTCTGGCCACACGCCCCCTTTTCCTTTCCTTCCTTGCTCCTGCTTCCCCAACCCCTTCCGCAGCATCTGTTCAGCCCCCGCCCCCAAGTCCCTTCCTCTGGGGTAGGGTGGGGCCACAGGGTGCCAGGGAGACAGTCCAGGGGAAAGGGGACACACAGGAGGGGGAGACAGAGAGACACGCAGGGCACAGGCAGCAGGACAGAGCCTTGGGCGGCAGGGGGAGCCCCAGCTGGGGGAGCTCTGGCCAGAGGGGCACCAGGGAGCGGGGAGCCGAGGAACCACCCTGCTCCCCTCACCCTTCCTGCTGCCCTCCTGTGAGAACCGGGGCCCCTGGGGAAGGGGTTCAGTGTCTCCCGGGGCCTGGGCGCCCCTCCCAGCCAAGAGCGTGGCTGAACTCCTTCCCTTCTGCTGGGCTCACCCAGGTCCAGCTATACCCCCCTTACCCCCCACGAACCCTCAAAACCCAGAGGACGCAAACAGAGGGCAGCAGAGCCAGACAAGACTGACAGAGGCACACAGGCAGATGCCCTGACCTCAGAGAGCGCCAGGGGGGAGACAGAGGCAGAGTTGGGGTGGGGACACACATATGCTCCCACGCCCCCTGGGCCAGCCCCCACCCTGGGACCCAGGAGCCCTCATCTGCGCCTGCCCTGCCCGCTGGCCCAATGGGTGGACGGCACCTGGGGAAGGAAGAGGCTCGGTTAGACTGCGCAGCTGTAAAGCAAATCCAGCGTTAGTCCGGCGTCTGGGGGCCCCACATCCAGCGCCCCTCTTCTTGGGAGTCCCTGACCCCACCCCAGACCTGCCCTCCCCAGCACTGGGGTCACCCCAGCCTCTGAAGCCCAGGCCACCCCCCTCCAGGCTCTGTGACCTAGGACCAGAAGGCCTGAGCTGGGAGTTCTGCAAGGGCAGCATGGGCTCCCTTCCCAGCGCCTCGCCCCAGCCTGGCACTCAGAAATGCTCAGGGAACATTTGGGGGACATGCGCCGGGCCTCCTTGTCTTCTCACTTAGCTTCAGTAACCCCCTCTACTCCAGTCCTCTTCTGGAGGGCCAGGAGCCAGTGCAGCCCAGCCCATGGCTCCTCCCGCCCAGTGCATCCGTGGCATGTGTGTGAGCATGGGCGTCCTGTCCCCCAAAGGGCTTACTCCCACCAGGCTGGGACCACTGTCCCTTCACTGTCCTCCCTCCTGTCCCTGAGCCCTCTTGGTCTCTGAGCTATGGTCTGGACACTGGGGAGGCTTGCCCCAGGTCTCTAAGCTCCTCTCCTCCCAGCCCGCAGCACTTTCCCTTCTGCTCTGTACCTGTGTGGCATCTGCTTGCTCTAGACTCCATGTGGACCAGGAAGTTTTTCCTGCCCTGTATCTTGCCTGCCTCAGAGAAGTTGAGTTTGCCATCTGTTGCTATTTTTATTTTGATCATCAGGGCAATAATAGTAATTAGTAGGAGGTAATGAGCAGTCACAATGAAAGCAACGACGACCAAGTATCCAGTGCTTTAGGGGGTTCTGGGAACCTTGCCAGGTCCCCCACAGGTAGTCTTCTGAGAACCCTGGCTACAGATGGGGAAACTAAGGCTTGGTGAAATGAAGCCATGTGGTCAGGCCGTGTCCCCTCCACTCCTGACAGTGGCTCGGGCAAGCTCCCCTACCCCCCATGCTGAGTAGAAAGGCTCAGCCAGCCAGGGGAAGGGGCGTCACAGGGTTCCTGAGCACGGCTGGGACCGGCCGTGGGCTGGGCGCTGGGTTGAGGACAAGCCTCTGCCTTCAGGAGTCTGCACTCAGCAGGCAGAACTCTGCTCGGGTGCCAGGGCCAGGCGCTCCTCACACACGCTCTCCCCAGCTTGTGTGCCTTCTGCAGCGGCCCAGAGAAATTAAGTCATTTGCTCTGGGCTTCAGAGCCCATGAAGCCTACGTCCACTCGACCTCCCCCTCTGTCCTAGCTCCTTTGTTGCCTCCCTGCTCCCCCCGCTGCCCCTGCCGTGAGGTGGGCAGTGTCCCCAGTGCTGTAGGAAGGCTTCAAGTGGCAGATGGGTGTCCCCCTCAGGTGGTGGCGGAGGCCTTAGGTACTGCAAGGAAAGGCGAAGACTAAAAGAAGAGAGTTACGGAAGCACATAAGCAATCCTGTTTCCATGAGCGAGGGATCCTGTGTCACCTGCGAGGAGAAACCAAAGGTTGGGGGTTGGGGTGGGGAATGATGGGGTGGGAGAGGAGGGGGAGTTACAAGGTCTCCTGCTCCCCTGCCCCCTCACTCAGACACCCTGGTGGCCCTGCCCCCCGCCCCTGCCTGGAGGCCCCACCTCCAGGTTGGCTGTGTGAAGCCAGGTGGGGGAGGGCGGAAGAAGGGATCATGGGGAGGAAGGAGGGAAGAGAAAGGGCAGGAGCAAAGGGTGATGTTAAGGGTGGGGTGCTGAGGAGGAGAGACCTTGTCTTTGCTCCCCCTGGCTAGGTGCAGGACAGCCAGGCTCCTGGCTCCCCAGATCACCTTCCTCCAGCTTGCTGGGGGCCACTCTCAATCCAACATGGTGGCACTTCCTTTGTAGACAGGAAGTACTCTCATAGTAATGGGCAAACCAGACAGGAAATAGGAATCTGTTGAAGATGCTCCCAGCCCTTCGCACCAGCTCTGCCACCAGGCCTCAGTGGGTGGTCTGCCTCTCTAGGGGGACACAGTCCAGCTTCCATGATGGGGAATGGACCGTAGTGGGGATATGTGAGGAAATAAGAAAAATGACAAGGAGTTGGAAGAGGAAAGTGGTTGTGTGAGAGGGAAGAGCAGGTGTGTAAGGGGCGTTAGGAAGGGAAGGGGTGTAAGAGAAGGAGGGAGGCAGAGGGATCAGAAGGGCAGCAAGGTTGAGAGGAGATATAAGCAAGCAGAGCACAGGACTGTGACCTTGAAGCACTTCAACAAGTGAGGGTGTGACGAAGTGGAGTGAATGTGCCCCATAGAAAGGGACAGAGTCTGTGGGGCAGGGGAGTGGGCACCAGCTGTGTACAAGTGTGTCTGGGAGCAGAGTGTGTGAGACCAGGGCAGGCCCCATGCATGTGGCCCACATGTGCCGGGTCAAGGTGTCTCCTCCTCGTTCACAACGTGGGGGAGGGCCCGCACCCGCAGAGGAACAAGATGACTCACTGTAGGGGACACAGTCGTACTGCACCTCCAGATACTTGTAGGTCCCAGGACAGGGGTCAGGAAAAGCGTCGGAGCCGGCGACCACCACACACTGGGTGCGATTGTTACACCTGTGGAAGAGAAAGGAATCTGGGAAAGATGGACCTAGACCTCGGGGGCTGCAAGGTCAGGAGAGGAACAGGTACCCCAAACTGGGAAGGCACCAGGGAGCTGGGGACCAAGGCCAAAGGCTGGGTATGGGCATCGTCTTCCACTCCCTGCCTGTCACTTTCCCACTGAGGCCTGGCTCTGCTTCCCCTCAGGGCTGAGACAATAGCATCCCCCATAAGCAGCTGCCCCTGCATTCACCCCAAGAGCCACCACTCCTGTTACATCCCTGATATGTTCTTTCACTTGACTTTAGAGCCCCTGCTTTGTTCACGGAAGAGAAACACATGTGACACAGAGTGTTGGTGAACCTCCTGTCCACCCAAGGCTCGCAGTAGCTGGCAGGGCCATCTTGGACTTCCTCACGCACATGTCCGCTCTAGGGACACAGCACAGCCAGGACGACTCTGACTCCCTACAGGGAGCCCGGGTCCCGGCAGCCTCCCAGGGGCCTGGCTGGCGTGCAGGGGGTAGGGGTGGGGAGCCTATGGAACAGCCTCGGAATGGGGGTTCTCCTTAGCCATCGGTTCCCACGCCCTGGAGCAGGCCAAGCTAAACACTGGTGTGTGGGAAGAAATCCAGAGGCTTCCAGACAGCCAGGGGCAGAAAGAGCCCTGGATCCGCCTTTACTTCTGCCTTAACTGGAAGTGCTAAGCACTCAGACAGGAACTCCAGAAAGGGCAGAGAATCTTTCAGGGACACATAGAGAGAGGGATGGTGGGGATAGGGGGGACTTCTCTAACAACGCAGAGTTGGTCTCCAAAGATTAAGTGTCACCATGTGACTCAGTGAGGGTGTGCACCCAAGAGAACTGAAATCAAGTACTGAAGCAAATCCAATTAGCTGGTGTTCAGAGCTGTGCTACCCACATCCGCCAACAGGGGGCAACAACCAACAGTCCAGGTGTAGGCACGAATGTGGCTGTCCATGTGACAGAGTATTACTTGGCCATAAAGAGGAAAAAAGTACTGCTTCATGCTGTTAATACGGATAAGCCTTGACACCAATGCTACGTGACAGAAACCAGACACAAGGGACCACAGTGTATGACTCTGTTTCCGGGAAATATTCAGAACAGGCAACTCACAAAGACAGACACAGAGCAGATGAATGGTTGTGGAGAGCAACTGCTAACGAATATGTGCTTTCCTTTTGGGGTGATGGAATGTTCTGGAACTAAGTCGAGATGGTGGTTGCACAACATTGTGAATGTACTAAATGTCACGGAATATGTTTGCTTTAAAATGGCTCATTTTAATCATTTAAAAATAAACAGTGCATAGCCAGGCACAGCGGCGCACGCCTGTGATCTCCACACTTGGGAGGCTGAGGGAGGAAGATCATAAATCTGAATCCTGCCTGGGCAACTCTACAAGACCCTGACTCAAAATAAAAAATAAAGCCAGGTGTGGTGGTGCATATCTGTAATCCCAGCACTCTGAGAGGCTGAGGCAGGAGGAGTGCAAGCTCAAACCAGCCTAGGCAATTCAGTGACAAGGCTGTCTCAAAATAAAAAGGGCTGGGGATGCAGCTCAATGCAAGGCCTTGGGTTCAATCTGCAGTATTGGAAGGGAGAAAGGGAAAGGGGAGGGGTAAGATTAGAACTAGAAATGCAGCTCAGCGCTCCCTGGCTTGAATTCCCAGTATCACAAAAACACAGACAACAACAAGAGGTGTGGCTCGGCAGCTCCACAAATAAATAATAAATACAATGTTAGTGTTATGTCCATTTTTGTTGTTGTCTGTGGGACTAGGGGTAGATCCCAGCACCTTCCCACTGAGCTGTATCCTCAGCCCTGTTCATTTTTTGCAACAGGGTCTGGCTTAGTTGCTAAATTGCTCAAGCTCAGCTCAAACTTGTGATCCCCATCTTGCCTCCCAGGAGTGCTGTGATTACAGGTGTATACCACTACACCTGACTTTTATGTCATTTTAATAAAAAGAAAGCAAACTGAGAACAACCCACCACTCCCTGGACTTAGGCTGAAGACTTCATATCCCCGCCGACACTGGCGCTGGCAATGCATGTGGTGAAATTCGGACCAATGAGATGGTGGGGAATGGTGTACACGTGAGTTAAAGGGTTAGACGCACACATGGCCAAGTCCTGGCCGGGGAGGTGAGAGTGGGCATGGTGTGTGACTTTAAAGGGCTGGGCTCAGAACGGCGACAGCCAGGTAGGGCCCATGCAGGAGTCTTCCCCACTCTGGTGGAGTATAGGTCAACTATTTGGGGGTCTCTAGCAGAGCGGCTTCTCTGTAACCTTAACTAACACAAAGGGTTTCTGGATTTTGACAGAGGTTCGGGGGAGCTTCGAGGTCGGGCACCTGGGAGCAGGGTGGAGGCCGCATATAGGAGCTGAGCTGCTCAGCTTCCACGAAGCACTGGAACAGGCTGAGCTCCATGGAGCCTAAGGAGGCCCCGACGCGTGAGGGATGGGCTGGTGTGGCTGGAGCCAGGGGTTAGGGCAGTGAAGGATGCAACCCGTGCAGGCCCTTCTGTCCAAGGTGGGTGGGAGCCACAGAGGGCTCTGTGCAGAGTGGGGCTGGGGCTGGTGTGGGCTCACAAGCGCCTGCTGGCCGTGTGGGGAGGGTGCATGCAGCAGGCCAGGTGGCAAGGGTGCTCCTGAAGCAGCCGGGGAGAGGCGGCTGTGGATGCCACCACGGTCAGGCTCTTGCATTACCTGAGGGACAGGCTGATGGCTCCTCCTTGTCTGCTGTGGACCAGGGAGCCCATGTGTGCAGCCTCAGCCCGGCATGTGCTGCACATTCTTGCATACCAACATGCCACACCCCATCAAACGCACACAGCCACACGCTCCAACATGCACCCACCATCAGCAGACACATACTCCAGCACACTCGATTACAAACACGCACTAGAGAGTCAGGTGTGGTGCTGCACGCCTGTTTTCCCACCACTTGGGAAGCTGAAGCAGGAGGATCACCGTAAGTTTGAGGCCAGCCTGGGCTACACAGTGAGTTCAAGGCCAGCCAGGAATGCATAGTGAGACCCTGCCTCAAAAAACGAAACAAACTAAAACCCCAAGCAAAGCAAACAGTCAGTGGAGCAGACACCCAGAAACACAGTAACACAAATCGTATTCACACAGATAGATTCATACACAGACCTCTTCCCAGACGAATACACTTACATACTCAGACACACAGTCACAGCCACTCACAAACACATTCACATGGGCTCAGACGTGTACAGCCACACACAAACAGACTCAGATACAAACACAGTCACATACACTCATGGATGCACATTTAACACTTGAAAGTAGTTCAGTGGTGCCCTGAGTTCCATCCCCAGCACAATAAAAACCAAAAGAAAACATGTAATTGTCAGGTGTGGTGGCACACACCTGTAATCTCAGCACTCTGGGAGGCTGAGACAGAAGGATCGCAAGTTTGAGCCCAGTCTGGGCAACTCAGGAACTTAGTGAGACCCTGTCTCTTAAAAAAAAGAAAAAAAAGGGCCAGGACATAGCACAACGTGCAAGTGTTAGGTTTATTATCCCAGTACTAGAAACCAAATCACAACACACAAGCACACAGACACTCAGACACAATCTTTCACACTGAGATGCACACAGTTGCTTGCTCACACGCACACATGCTTTTGTGACCCGTGTGGCTGTCCCCTCCTGGAGGGAGCCTGCCACCTCTCATAACTGGGACCAAGGGCTCTCCGTGCGTTTCCACCACACCTTCATGCTGTTGCCTGTCCCTGCTGACCTCAGACTTGGCCTCCGGAGGCAGCCATGTGTCTGTGGTTCAGGTTGGTGCAGCTAACACAGGCCAGTGTGGGGGAGAGGCTGGGTTCTATTTGCTGTCTGCCTGGGGCCCAGAACCTGGTAGGTGCCAGGAAACAGGCATCTCGTGCATACAGGGAGCTGGAGGGTGGATGGGGCGCACGGCCTGGGCTTCCCAGGGCCACTCACCTTTGTGACATGATCTTGAAGGCATCAGGGAGGTAGCACTGCACATTTTCCATCTGGAAAGGGTCGGCGTCGCAGATCTTGTCGTCTGTGCGCCCGTAGTTGGCATTCTCCACCATGATGACATCGCTGCCTGGGCACCGCAGCTCAATAGGGTAACCTTCGCATGCCAGCTCCCGGCGCATCAGCCCAAACGGGAGCCCGGCCCGGCTCAGGCCTGTGGGAGGGTGGGGACAGTGTCATCCTCAGCTGGGAAGGGCAGAGACTGTGGCTGCCTCAAGGGGATGCTGCCTCAAGGGGACACCACCTCCAGCTCAGCTGTGTCCTAGAAACCATGTTTGGGCTTCTTAGCGTGCCCACCTGTGTGGTAAGGATGGTAACCTGGCCCAAGACGCTGTCCTGTACCCTCAGCTCTGCCTAATAAGAGGCCAAGTGCACCCTGAAGCTGAGTGCTTGCCTAGTATGCAGGAGGCCAGGGTTCCATCCCTAGCACAGAAAGGAGAGGGGTGGGGGGAGGGGAAGAGAGAGAGAGAGAGAGAAGGGAGGGAGGGGACGAGGGAGAGGGACAGAGAGGAGGGCATCTGTTGTCCTGGGGTCCTTGGCCATGCTACATCATCTGCGTTCTAAGTTTTATGGGTTGATTTGTGTCATCCCAATTTGTATGTCAAAGTCCCAGCTCAGGCCCTCAGCGAGTGACTGTTTCTGGAGGTAGAGTATTTGAGGTGCTGGGGACAGAAGCCAGGGCCTCCTTGCACATGCTAGGCTATATGACACATCTGACCCTTTATAAAACTTTATTTTGAGACAAGGTCTCAGTAAGTTGCTCCATCTGGCCTTGAACTTATGATCCTCCTGCCTCAGACTTCCGAGTTTCTGGAATGCAGGTGTGAGCCACCACATCCAGCAAGATGAGGCCTTTACAGTGGTAATGGAGTTAAAATAAGGACCCTAACCCAACATAACAGGGGTTCTTATAAAAAGGGGATCTGAGCTGGGTGTGGCAGTGCACGTCTGTAATCCCAGCCTTCTGGGAGGCTGAGGCAGGGGGATCCCAAGTTCAAGCCCAGCCTGGATAACTTAGCAGCTATTATAGTTTGGTCTGGAATGTCCCCCAAAACTCTGGCAAGCTCAGAGGTGGGGCTTTTGGAGGGTGGTTGGATCCTGGGGCACCGCACCCTTCAGTGGATTCATCCACAGGTGAGTTTAGCAGCTGAGTGTGCTATCTGAAGGTGGGGGCCTAGTCAGAAGAGTTGGATCACAGGGGCATGACCTGGAAGGATGTATCTCCCTCCCTGGCTCCTCCCTTCTCTCCCTGCTTCCTGGCTACCATGCTGTGAGCAGCTGTCCTCGGCCCAGACCCTTCCACCATGCTGTTTCTGCACTGAAGCCAGTCAACCAGGGACTGAACTCATGGAAACCGTGAACCAAATAAATCTCTCCTTTAAATTGTGGGTGTTGGGTGTTTTGTCCCAATAATGAGAAAGTGACTGAGACAGAAACTTAGCAAGACCTTGCCTGAATATTAAAAAATAAAAAGGGGGGCCGCTGTGTTCACTTTTGCATGGTGGCCCACCCTCATGCTATAGGATGTACTTCTTTTCTTACTTTTGCTTGGCTCAAACTCACTCTGTAGATCCTGTTTCTTTTCCTGCCTTTAATAAAACTTTGCTACTGTAAAAAAAAACAAAAAAAAAAAAAACGCGAGGGAGATTTGGACATAGACCTGTCCCAGAGTGACCACATGTGACACAGAAAGGAGGTGGTCACACCCAAGCCAAGGGCAGAGCTTCAGAAGGCACCAACCCTGCAACACCCCGATGCCAGACTGCAGGATGATGGGCCGGCACGTGTCTGGGTGCTTTGTGACAGCAGCTGCAGCAGACGAGTCCCCCAGTGTGATGGGGTGGGGCTCAGCGGTGGTGTTCAGCCTACATGGCGTGAGTGACCCTGCTAGCCTAAAACCACACCTGTTGTCACACATCATTGTCAGGAGAATTAATGCTATTTATGGCCTGCAGGGAGAAAATAACTGCAAGCCCCATGCCTGGAACTTTCTAGAACCTACCCTGGTGTCTGTGCCCCAAGCTGAACCGAACCTTTTGCCCATCATGGCCATGACTGTGAGTATATCAGCTTTCAGTCTAGCAGGTCCTAGGGACCTGTCACACCTGAGTGTGGGGAAGTGAGGGGCTTGGGGACCTCCCTGCCATCACACTGTGCCACCCAAGGAGTAGAGGAAGTGCAGAGATGCACTTGGGTTTCTAGACGCCACTATTGGCTCTGTTGCCTCCCAGCCAACAGGGCAGGCATGGTATGGTCCAGCAGGTTCAATGCAGCCTGGGGACACTCTGGACCTGCCACATCAGAATCTGTGGCCAGGAGCCTCTGGGGGCTCCATGCCACAGGGTAATTCCAACCCATGCTTCACTTTGGGCAGTCACTAGAGGTAGCCTCCCTGCCTCAATTTCCCAGTGTGTAAAATGGGGCCACCACAGCCCAGGGCCATACTGCAAGGGTTCCAGGCCCTAAAGAATGACTTTTTTTCTTTTTTTAATTTTGAGACAGAGTCCTGCTAAGTTGCCAGGCTGGGCTCAACCTTGCAATCTTTCTGCCTCAGCCTTCAAAGTGCTGGGATGACAGATGTTCACCATCACACCCTGCTGAACGCTGCTTCCTGCTGTTATAAACACTTATTTCCTTGTGTGTGGGGCAGATAGGGCTGGGCACCCTCTTTTTGGAGACATGGTCCCACTGATGCCAGTGGAGTCCCTGGGGATTATGCAGCTAAGCCCTCGGGGTTTTTTGGGGTGAATCGAGTCCCAGACGGAGAAAGTTTGACATGTGCTCCTATTGTACCATCTGCTTTCCCACTAATTTTAGCCTTCCCGGCTGCAGGGAGCTGGGGGTGGAGGACTGCCCTGGGGGTCTGAGGATGGGAGCAGCCACTCCCATCCAGCTGGGGCCAGGGCAGATCTGGGTGGGCAGAGAACTTGGCCAGACAATGTCCTCTGACCTTTGTGGCTTTGCAAAGGACAGGACTACAGAGGGGGTGCCTGGTGAGTGATGGGGTGGTGGATGCAAGGGGTACTTCCTGGGTGAGGGCATGGCCAGTGGGGCCCTCACCGGGGCTCTCTCCTTGCCCTGCCCTTGCCCTGCCTGTGCCCACCATGGGGACAGTAATTGAGTAATCGGCTGGGTGGGCGGGCAGGCCCGGGGCACTAATTGTGGCGTGTGCCGGATCCCGGGGCCGGCACAGGGCAGCGCCGGGTAATTAGTTGTTTTTAAATAAACGTCAGCGGGCATGCCTTAATTAAGCCTTCCTCCCAGCGAGAGCCCAGAGATGTAATCACAGAGCAAGGGAGAGGGAAAGAGAGAAAGATGGGGGGGAGGATTAGCCCCCCCAGGAAGGCCTGGCATGGCCTGGTCAGTTAAGTGGGCTACAGGGAGGGCTGGGGACCCCTCTGGCCTGGCCCAGCAGAGGTCTAGGGTAGGTCGGGAAGGATTTCAGCCCCGTCCACCCACCAGCAGCACCTACCTTGGGTGGCTGAAGTGACCAGGACGGCAGTGATGCAAAGACTCCAGAGCACAGCGGCCAGGCGGGCCATGGCGGCAGCCGGAGGTGCAGACGGCTCTCAAAGGCCTGTATGAGGGGCCTTGGCCCTCATCACCGAGTGGGTACCACAGCCTGGCCTACCAACCTGGGAAGGACACAAGGTTAAGGCGGCAGCAGGGGAGAGGCCAGGGGCTCCATTCTGCAGGCCCAGAGCCAGTGTGCAGAGCCCCCCAATCTCTTGTCCAGGGCAGCGACTGCTCTCTCGGACCAAGATCGCCCCATTCCTGCATTCCAGCCCCCACCAGGCTGGGTACCTCCAATCAAAGGAATGGCCACCCTTCCCGCCTGAACCTCACCAGGATGGCACAGCTCCAGAAGTCCACATGCACCCCTAAAATCTGACCCTGCCCAGCCTCCTCACCCAACCAAGGAGATAGGGCACAGGCATCCCCACCCAGTGACAGCCACAGTTTGGGCAGGAGTCCAGGCCCTTGGCCCCCTGCTTTCTGTCTCTCGAACTCCGTTAGCTAATTAGAAGCCAGCCTGCTGGCGCCACAGATTGGGGCCCAGGGACGCCCAAGTGCCCGCTTTGCCTTCCAGAGGACCCTCGGGGTGAGCTGGAGACAGGCAGACGGGGCAGGAGGGGGTGCTGTCCCCAGGGACTAGGGACAGGAAGTGGTGTGTGTGTCCCCTGCCAGGATCCCCAGCCCTGTTGGCTCCGTCCCCAGGTACAGTGGCTCCACCAGCGCAGGGCTTGGTTCTGTCGGCATCCTCCTCCCCGCGAATGCTTCAGTCACCTCACCGCTGCCTCAGCTCCTGTGAATACTCGAGCTTGCCCAGCAGACACCAGCCTCAGCCCTCTGCTGTATTCACACCCAGTCCTCCAGGGCAGCCCTGGCCCAGCACCACTCGCCTGGCCAGGAGCTGGCTGGACACTCAATCTCCTGGAAGGACCCTCCAGGGTGGGAACGCAGCCAGTCCCTAGGTCTCAATACTGATCATTCTATTTTATTTTGTTTTTTGAGACAGGTCTTGCTATGGAGCTCAGGCAGGCCTTGAACTCACAGCGATCCTCCTGCCTTAGCCTCCCAAGAGCTAGGATGACAGATGTGCATCATCATGCTTGCAATACCAAACTTTCTGTAGCTCCTGTTTCCAGTCTGCAATCTCATCACAGCCCCAACTACTGTTTTTCCCTCAAAAATTCAAAGCCCCTGCAAAGCCTACCAATCGACCCACTTAGCTCCACGACTGTGTGTCTGCTCTACCAGGTCCTGTCCTGGGGCCTCTACATGTGTCTTCCTCCTGTGTATGCAGCATCTGTCCACAGATTACCCACACGGCCAGCTCCATTGGGGCTTTGTTCAAATATAACTGTTCTCTGGTGTGCAGACTTCCCTTCCACAGGGACCAGTGGATTTTGTTCATCACGTCCCCACTTTTGAACAGGCCAGACACACCGTAATGAATTATTTGTTGAATGACTCTCAGATCTCAAAATCCACGTCAATTCATCTTCTCTGTGGTCTCCTTCATGGGCTCCATCGGCAAGTCCTGTGGGTGCTGCCTTCAGCGTGGCTCACCCACCACCCATTTCTGGGCCCCAGCAGCACCACACAGCCCAGATCGCCTCGCCACCCCACCCAGATGCCATCCACTCTGAGCTACAGGCTCGAGGGATGCATGGATCCGAACACCATATTCCTCCCACCCCTTTCCACAGAGCCTCGCCGCAGGCGTCTGGTGTTGCCTGGCTTGCCGACTCCTCTTCACTTTCTTCTCTTGCGGTGCTGGGGCTGGAACACAGGGCTGCACACCAGCCACTGTCTGCCCTCTTACTCCCTTTGCTCTAAATTCCCTCAGCCTGGGACATGCTTCAAGGGTCCCGGTGTCCCCTATCCAGGTTCCAAGGCCACTCCTGCCCTTTACCACTTTTTGTTTTTTGAGACAGCGTCTCACTATGTAGTCCAGGCTGGCTTTGACCTCATGGTGATCCTCCTGCTTCAGCCTACTGAGTGCTGGGATGACAGGCATGCACTCTGCCAGTTGGGCTCTCAACATCCCAGGAATTACATTTCTGTATAGGGTCATCTTTTCCCGCTAGACCAAAAGGGCCCCTGTGACTAAAGATGGAGGGGCTGGCCACCCCTCCAGGCCTCTATCCCCTCACATGAGCCCACCCCGAACACCACTCTGTAACCCTCTGGCCACCCTGGGATGGGACACAGGCCATCTGCAGGGCACTGTCACCCGATAGGGTTTACACCTGGGCCACATCTTCACACTCTTCCAAGCCTGCACTGCCCCCTGGGTTTGGGCAGCCTGCCCTGGCCAGTGGCTGGTGGCAGCCCTCTGTCAGCTGCTTCAAGCACTGAGGCAAGAGGACATGAAGTGAGAAGACCCGCTCAGGGTCCTGCCTGGCACAGGTCTGGACTCCAGTGCTACCAGGGGGCCGTGGCATTACCTCCCGGCCAGGCTCCCTGGGGCAGCCTGTCTGTGGGGCTATGTGAGCACGGCATAGTGGGGCAGGGCCCCCTCTGGCTCAGGTGCTCCCCTCCTCCAGCGCTGCACCCCAGAACGCCTTCCCCACTGGCTAAGTGGCATTGAGCCCCATTTGTGGCATATGGCCCTCCAGACCAGCCTCTCCCTCACCCTCCCGTCTGTACCTCTGTGGGCATCCCCAGGCATCTTCGTTTCCCCACACCAGAGCAAACCCTCCCCAAATCTAGGAGTCGAAATCCTTGGCTACCCCTTTCTTTTTCCCGTACTAGGGGGTGAACTCAGAGACTTAACACTGAGCTGCCCTTTTTAAATTTTTTTGAGACAAGGTTGCACAGACTCGACTCAAAACTTGCAAGCCTCCTGCCTCAGTCTCCCAGAGTGCTGGGATGACAAGTGTGGGCCACTGCATCTGGCCACGGCTTACCTATCCCTACCCCTCAATGCAGTTCAGGAGTCCTGGTTCTGTCCACTCTTCCAGAACACCCTGGCATCTGTCCACCCATCTGTCTTGTGGCTGCTCCTCTGGTCACAGGCGCTGGCCGCTTCCAACTGCTCTTCTATCCTTTTGCCCCAGAACCCCAGCACTCAAAGGGAATCTTTGTGTTTTTAAAGATTATGATATAGTAGCCAAGTGTAGTGACGCATGCCTATAACCCTGGTGCTTGGGAGGCTGAGGCAGGAGAATCACCGTGAGTTGGAGGCCAGCCTGGGCTATATAGTGAGCTCAAGGCCAGCCTGAACTATATCCCGAGACCCCTTGGTCACCTAAAATGAAAAATGAAAAAACCTTAAAAAACCCTAAAATTATGATATAATTTTAGTCATTGAAATTGCTTTTTAAAAAATTTTTGGTTCTAGGGATGGAACTGAGGTTTCCCACATGTTAAGCACACACTGTACCACTGAGCTGCACCTTCAGCCCCCAAAATCACTCTGTTTTTGTTTCTTTCGGCGGGGAGAGGGGAGAATCTCATTATGCAGCAAAGGTTGGCCTTGACCTTGAATTCTCCTGCCTCAGCCTCCTAAGCTACTGACAAGACAGGTGTGCACCACCACACCTAGTTTCCCAAATCACTTTTTTTTGTTTGTTTGTTTGTTTTTTTGTTTTTGTTTTTTTTTTTGGTGCCAGGGATTGAACTCAGGCCCTTGTGCTTTGCAAGGCAAGCACTCTAACCACTGAGCTCAATCCCCAGCCCCAAATTACTTTTAAGTGTGCAATTCAGTGGCATTGTTCACAGGCCCATTGTAACCATTTTGGAACCTACAATTCAGTAACACTAACCCTCTTCTCAGTGCTGTACAGCCATCACCACTATTTCCAAAACAGTTTACCTGTTCGCTTTCCGCAGCACTGGGGAGGGAACTAAGGCCTTGTGCCTATCAGGCAGGTGCTCACCCCTGAAGCTCAGACTCCTGAGCACTTCCAGCACCCTGGACAGAAGCCCTGGCCCATCCCAGCTGCCCCCTTCCCCAAGGCCACAGATCTCTAGATTGGATTGTTTCGGGGACTTCCTATAAACAGGCTCCTACCTCCAGCCTTCCGTGTCTGGCTCCTTTCCCTCCACTGAACATTTCCAGGCCCACCGGGGCACAGCCCGGCTGAGCTCCCCACTCCTTTTATGGCCTAAAACCTTCCTTCCATCGCATGAATGGGTGCATTCTGTTTGTCCACTCAGGCCATGGGGCACTCCGGTTGTGTCTACAGGGGGTCCTTTTCCCACCTGACTTGTCAAGTTAATTCATTAATTAATCTTTTGGGGTGGGGGCTGTGCTGCCCAGCCTGCCTCTGAACCTCTAAGAAGCCAGGGCTACGATCTGGCCCGTGTGCTGCACCTTCTGCCTCCCCCTGCACTCCCTCCGCCAGCCCCCGCCAGCCTAGGGGCCCGCTCTGCTCTGCTCTCCGCTGTCACACATTCCACTTTTCTTTCCACGACTGGGTGTGGCTGTGTGGGATCTGGCTGGCTGGGCTTTGTTCCCCCACCCCCATGGAACCCAGGGCCTCTGCATCCTCGCCAAGTGCTCACCAGGAACTGCGCCCTCAGCCCCTTTCAAATTTTATTTTCAGACAGGGCCTCATAAGTTCCCAGTTGGGTTTGAATTTGCTATCCTCCTGCCTCAGCCTCCAGAGTAGCTGGGATGACAGGGGTGTGTACCACGCCCAGCCAATGGGTTCTTTTTAAAGGCCACTTGCTGTGTCACGGCTTTCCTTGACACATCATGCCCGTGGCCTCATGGGTCTCCCCCAGCCTCACTTGCCCCACCAGGCGACCCTGCCAGGCTCTGTCTCCGGTCCCTCAGGTCTCAGCCACGGGCGTAAGTCCCCGCTGCCATCAAGGCGCGCCCCCGCCCCTTATCTCTCAGCTGCTCAGTCTCCTTAGTAAAAGGGGACCCTGCTTGGGGGGCTGTGGAACAGGATGGATTCATGCATGCAAGACACTTGAGGCCACACCTGGCACACAGTGAGGGCCAAGTGTGCCTTGTCACCACTAGCTCCACCTGGGCTAACAGTTCAGGGTGCCATAACCTGGTGTGGCTGGCCCTCCTTGCCCATAGATTCTACTAACCCCAGACCAAGCATATTCAAGGGATACTTCTACCAGCCGACACACAGGCCCACGCCTGTCATTCCAGCACACTGAGAGGCTGAGGCAGGAGGATCTCAAATTCAAGTCTATTTTGGGCAACTTTGGGACCTTGTCTCACAATAAGTAAAAAAGGGGCCATGATGTAGCTCAGTGCCAAGGACCTAGGTTCAGTCCCAGGTACAGTACTACAAAAGAAAGAAAGAAAAAAAAAAACACCACATCTATGCTGCAGACAGACACTTTCTTTCCCATCATGGTTCCTAAACAACACAGCGGACCCCGTTTCCACATCTCAGGCTCTAAAGCCTCGGAGGTGACCTCGAGCTGCAGGGAGGGAGCGTACCGTTTTCCTGACAGGACTCAGGTGCCGGTGGGGTCTGCTGTCTGCTGCAGGGTCCTGGACCATCCCCAGGGCTCACCAGGGACGGATGTACCACCACCGGGGTGGCTTCGACAACAGAAACCTACTTTTTCACAGTGGTGGAGGCCAAGAATTTATACTCAAGGTGGCGGCCAATTCTGCATCTGCCAGGGCTCCCTTCCCAGCGTGGGGATGGCACCTGCCGCTGTGTCCCCACGCGGCCCTGCCTCTACGGGGAAGGGATGGTCCCTGTGTCTCTTCTCTTTCTCATAAGGACAACAGGTTCTCACTGCATTTTAACTACCACCCAAACAACTGAGACCATAACTCTAAACAGGGTCTTACTGGAAACAGGCTTTAACATATGGGCTGCAGAGGGACACAGTTCGGTCTCCAACACCATGGGTCCTATCATGGCCCCCTCTTTTCACTTGTGCACAAGCAGACATCCTTCCTCCCTCTTCCTTTTTTTTGAGACAAGGTCTTGCTATGTAGCCCAAGCTGGCCTCAAACTCCCAGCAACCCTCCTGCCTCAGCCTCCTGAGTGCTGGGATGACAGGTGTGCACCACACACCTGGCACCTTTCCATCCCCAGCAGCCCAGAATCTTCTAGCTGAGCCTCAGTTTCCTCAACTGCCGTCCCCCGACCTCAGGACACACAGTAGGTCCGCAGGGCACTGCTGCAGGGACATGAGTGACTGAGCGAGGACAGCGGCCAGGACAGAGACTGGCCTGGGAGCCAAGCCTGAGGCCCTCTCCCCAGGGCAGCTCCCACAGGAAGCTCTGGCACCCCAGGCCCAGCACCCCTGCAGGGCTGAAGTGCGGGCTCGCTAGGCCTGCAGCTTATTCCACACCCCAACTGTGCCCTGGGGTTCAGCCTGCTCACCTGGGACCACTGAGGCGGGGTGGTAAGGCCAGGCACCCCTGGCTAGGCACTGGCAGGAGACCTGACTGCCTGAGCCCTTGGTGGCGGGAGGTGTTATGGATGGAATTGCGTCCCCCCAAAAGATATGTTGATGTCTTAACCCCCAGCATCTCAGCATGTGACCATATTTGGAGATAGTCTTTTGTTTTTTGTTCCAATACTGGGAACTGAACCCATTGCATTTTTACTGAGCGACACCCCCAGCCCTTTTTTTAAATAACGTCCTATTTTGAGACACAGTCTCACTAAGCCACTTAAATTGCCCAGACTGAACTTGAACTTGTGATCCTCCTGCCTCAGCCTCCCAAAGTGCTGGGATGACAGGCATGTGCCCCACATCCAGCCTTAAGATAGTCTTTTCACAGGTAACCAGGTTAAAACAGTCATTGGTGTGGGTTCCAATTGAGCATGACTGGGGACTTGGGGACAGCCACGTTCCTATGTGAAGATGGTGGCTGAGTTGCCAGGAGGGAGGCTGGGGCTAGATTCCCTGAGGGGACCGGCCCAGCCACACCCTGACCCAACACCTGGAGAGTGACTTTCTGCTGCCACAGTGGCCGGGCTGGGGGTCAGGACACTCGAGGAGGCGGCGGGGCACAGGAGGCACAGGCAGTGGCTTGGCCTGTAGTGGCTTGGCCTGTAGCGGCGGCAGGCACACCGGCCAATGCCCTGTTCCAAGGCCATACGCACTATCTCCTGCACCCCTGCACAGCTTCCGGGGAGCAGCTGCGCCCGCAGTTTACAGCAGGGGAAGGTGAGCACCGCAGCGTGGGGCACAGGCGGTGCCTGGCATGTGGGTCCCCGAGGCCAGACTGGGTGGGCTGCACTTGGGTGACATCAGTCAGCAGACTCGCCAGGGATTCTGCAGCCACGGCCAGGCATGCCCACGCCCGTGTCTGTCTCCCGCCCCTCACCTGCTGCTGTCTGAGACCCCAGTGTCTCGGGTAGAGGTGGGCGCGGCAGGCAGGGTCTGTCCTCGGGTGCCCTGGGACGGGGATGGGAGGTGACAGGAGGCGAGCCGGCTGCGGGGGGGGGGGCGCTGAGCCTGCCCCAGCCTGCGGTTGCCATGGCAACCCGTCTGAGTGGGTGGGAGACTGAGCGCCTGGGGGGGCTCTGGGCCCCTCAGCCTGGAGGCTGCCTCTGCCTGCTCCCGAACCCAACCAGCTGCCAGGCTGCCGCCTCCAGGAAGCCCTGGGCTACCTCGCCCGGAGGCACTTTGGTCCTGTGGCTATGCACTCAGAGTCCCTTCCCTTCTCACCATTCTCTGGTCCAATCCTGTCATCTCTCTGGACAGCTCTTGCCGCCTCCTCCAGGAGCCCCCAGCGCCTGCGGTCTCCATGGTCTGTTCCTCCCACGCCGACAGAGGGCGCCCGTGAGCAGGCATCGGGTCCCAGCGCTCAGAACTCTCAAAGCCTCTGTGCAGGGGGAGGGCCCAGGCCCCACCCTACCCCAGAGCCGCTGTGCCTGCCGGTCTCCTCCCCATCTCCTAGTCTTTACTCAGATGTCCCCAGCTCAGGGTGGCCCCGCAGGCTCCGGCGCTCAGTGTAGTCCTGGCTCTATTTTGTCCTTTCTCTGTGGTCCCCTCAACATCCGTTTAAAGTATTTACATTCTCATCATGTTGGCCCTGCAGGGCAAGGGCCGTGTATGTCTCCTCTGTGGCCTCATCCCCAGTGCCCAGCACAAGGAGGAACGTGATGCATGACTTCAGCGAGGAAGTTCTGAGAGGTCATCCTGACCACCGAATATCCCTGGGCTGCAGGAAGGTGGGGCCCATTTGAAGCATCCTTTCTTCCCTTTCTCGACACCCGGCCCCTGGTCCCCCATCTGTCTGCCCCTTCCAGTCTCCACCCTGAAGCCAGACTGATCTTGGCAGAACGAAAACTCAGTTACACCCCTCCCTGCCTTGCACCCTCCACGGCTCCCTACTGCCCCTGCGCCCCACATGGTATCTCAGGTCTTTTCCCGCCTCTGTCCTCTTCCCTGTTTGCCCTCCTCCCCCAGAGCTCACGCTGGCAGCTCCAGGCCCAACTCCTGCCTCCTTCTCAGGGCTCTGCCCGCCAGGACCGTGCAGGTGCACGTTGGCCTATGGACACACTGCCCCCTCTTCTGCTACTCTAGTTAGACGTGGGCTCAGCCGTTAAACACCTGGGGCCTCCTGGGGGACAGTCCCACTGAGGCACGGTCTGGCTGTCCCTGTCCCCAAACCGGGGAAGGAGAATGTGCGTGTTCACTTGTTCAGTGAATGAAGATGAAACAGACCGCAAGCGCTGCTGTCCGCTGGGGACAGTAACGCAGGTCGCAGCCTGCCAGGCAGACCACCCAGGGTGTGCACGGGCGCCGCTGCAGACAGGTGCAGAGATGTCTTCTAGTCAGGCGAGTTCTAAATTGAGGTCTCAGGAGGAGCCGTTGCATACCCAGAGAAGGGGCGTCCCAGGCTGGGAAAGCTCACACCAAGGCCCTGAGGCAGGCATGCTCTGAGCCACGTTGGCACCTGGCAGCGAGGGCCAGCAGAAGGAGGCGATGGGGGCAGGAGTGTCACGGCCTGCAGGGCCTCAAGCAGAGGAAGGACAGAGACAGACCATGTGTGGGGACACTGCTGGCAGTGGAGGGCGCTCCCCACCTCGCCACCCTCTTTCGGGTCAAAGCCAGAAACTCCAAATTTCCCTTAACTCCTCACACCACCACCCGTGGAACCCTTGCCTCTGCTCCGGCACCACACGGCAGCCATCACGCATGTGTCCCGGGCCCGAAGAGCCAGCTGCTTCTGGCGCAGCACAGGGTCTTGCCCCTCCACAGGGCTGACAGACCGCAGGGCATGAGACACAGATGCAGCTGCCTAGGCTGGCTGGGCCTCCCCTGGACTCAGTTTTGACCATCTCTCCTCGCCCCTCTGCCATACCCCTCCTGCTGACCTCAGGGCACATGCCCCCCCACCTGCTCTCCTCCGGGAAGCCCTCCCAGACCTGCGCTTGCAGGCTGCGTCCTCTGCGGACCCCAAACCTCCCACTCGGGGCCCAGCAGGGCAGAGGAGCAGAGCCCTGGGCAGAGGCCACGTGCTGCTCCAGCTCCCCTGGGGCCACCAGATGTCTACGGCACTCACAAGAGTGAGCTTTACCGTGTGGCGCAGGGCTGGGGAGTGGCCCAGAGGTGACTGCTTGCCCAGTGTGTGGGAGCCCTGGGTCCCATGCCGAGCACCGCCAAAAACCACCACCACCACCATAGGTGGCTCCACGCCTGTTTCCGGAGCCCCTACCACGTGCCTGGGTTTTGGAAGCTGGAGAAGCTGACCGGTTGGAGAAGCATAGCAGAGGGAGATACCTGGGATCTGCCAAGCCTTGGGGGGGGTGCTGTATGCAGTGCAAAGGGCCTGGGGCAGCCACGTGCCCATTTGGGGTAACCAGGAGCTCCGGGAGAAGGGGAGAGAGTGAGGGCAGGGAGAAGATGGGGTAGATTCCACTATCCCTACACAAATGGTCTCCGCTGGGCGGTCCCAAGACGGGAACCAATGGGGCCCCAACTTTCCCCTCCAGGGCCACTGGGGGGCGCTCGCGGACCAGCCGCCTACTACACCCTTGTCCCCACCTGTTTTTGTCCAGCAATGAGCTAAAAATGGCTTTCTGCTTTTTTTCTTTCTTTCAGTACTGAGAGCTGAATCCTGGGCCTTTGCACTGAGCTACATCCCAGTCCTCGCTTGTTTTGTTTTTTTTTGTTTTGACAGGGTCTCAACCACATAGTCCAGGCTGGTCCTGAACTCACTATACAGCCAAGCTGGCCTGGAACTCTTAGTGTTCTTCCTGCCTCAGTCTCCCGAGTGCTGGGAATACAGGCATGCACCACCACGCTTGGCATCAGCCCTTCTTTTATTTTTTATTTTGAGACAGAAGTTTGCTAAATTGCTAAATTGCCCAGTTTGGGCTTGAACTCGTGATCCTCCTGCCTCAGCCTCCCAGGGTGCTGGGATGAAGGCGTCTGCTTCCAAACCCAGCACCACACTGAGCTGGCTTTTCACATTTGTAAAGAGTTGCAAAGCCTGGCATGGTGGCACACACCTTCAATCCCAGCACTTGGGAAGCTGAGGCAGGAGGATCACTGAGGATTCCAGGCCAGCCTGGCTATATAGTGAGTTCAAGGCCAGCCTGGGATAGGTAGCAAGACCCTATCTCAACACTGCCCCCCCAAAAAAGAGTCGTGAAGAGTAGAAACATGTGACAGCCTAAAGTGGTCCTCAGAGCCATAAAAATTAGCATGTAGTGCTGCAGAAGTTTGTCCACCCCCGCTCCACAGGGTGAGTCTGCCCCTACCTTGGGGTGTTCTGAGAGGTCTGGAGGGGTCTTTAGGGGTTACAGCTGTCAGGTGACAGGGCTGTACTGAGCACCCTGCAATGCACAGGAGAGTGTTCCCAGGGTCAGGGACAGGAGAAACCCCTGGCCTCCCGGCTGGCCTATAGGTGACTTGGGGGTATATTGAGCCTCTGAGGGAGGGCGGGGCTATTTTTAGCCTGCGTATTGATTTACTGAACTTTTATCTTCCCCCAGTTTAGAGTGGGAGGTCAGTGAGGTCAGAGGGTTTGCTTGGCTGGGTCACCAGAACAGGGGCAGCTCTAAGTGATGCTGACGGTCCTCCTAGGAGGAGAAGCAGGGAGACCCAAGTTCCCTCCCCAGTGGGACTGAGCCCCAGAA
Organism: Hystrix cristata; assembly: GCA_004026905.1. Lineage (NCBI taxonomy): Eukaryota > Metazoa > Chordata > Mammalia > Rodentia > Hystricidae > Hystrix > Hystrix cristata. The sequence goes on along the minus strand of PVJO010008381.1, from coordinate 34,569 downwards.
GCCACTCAGGGGAGAAGGCACCCACAGGCACCAGGAAGTCACCTCCAAGTCTGCACAGCCACATGCTGGAGGACAGGGAGAAAGGTGGCTTAGTCCCGGCCTGATCAGCAGCCGGTGCTCCCCACGAGGGGGCCAGGTGGAGGGGCAGTCACAGGGGGGGGGATGTCAACCCTTTGGAGAGCCCGCTCCTGCTCATTCAGGTGAGATTGCTGGAATCTGCGCTGGGAAGGATTTTAGGCACCTGGGGTTGTCTGACAGCCAAACGTGACAACACCCCTGAGCACTTGGATCAGAGTCAGGAGGACAGACAGTAAACAAACAGGCACAACACGTCAGGTTACAGCATGCGTCAGGTTACAGCATGCGTGGAAGCGTCACCTCCAGGGAAGCCAGGCAGGCAGGAAGCTGGTTCAAAGCAGGGGGCACAGGGTAAAAGTTTCTGCAGAGATGTGGTTGGCGGTCGTGTGGGAGCAGAAGTGTTGCAGAAGGGCCTGGGTGGAAGGAACAGCCAGTGCAAAGGCCCTGGGGTAGAATCACACTTAGCATTCTGGACTGACCTACTGCTGAGACATGGAGGCTGCTATGTTCCCAGCCTGGGATTCTCTCCCCAGCTGCGACCTCAGTGGCTCTGGAGGGGGAGACACAACCTTTTCCCCAGCTTCAGATATCAGAGCCCCCGAGGGAAATGGCTCACATGTTGCTAGACTGTCGGCTCCATGGACAGGACATGAACAGGGTCCCCGTCGTGACAGGTAGTAAGGGTCTACAGACTGCAAGAAGAGGTGTCCCAGGCACACACCTGCTTGCACACCTGCTGGTGTGTACAGATGCACGGCCCCACCTGCCATGCACACAGCTGTGCATCCAGCCACCACAACCACACAGCAGCCCCCTCTACAAAACCCACAAACACCAGCACACAGGGAGACAGACCCCTGAGCCCAGTGGGCACCAGCTGCCAGCTGCTCACCAGCACAGGACAGGTGCCCACAGGTGCAGACAGACAGGAAGAGGTGGGGCCGGCTCCTGGGACAGCAGCATGCCTGACTCTACAGAGCCCCTATCCCGACCCAGGACCCCACTGTGCATTCCGTAGCCTGGAGGCCACCTTTAGGGTCGCCAGGGAGTCCCACTCGGCATCCCTGTTGCCCGCTGAGGGGCAGGAGGAGGGATGGTGTCTGGCATCTGGAAACCAGATCCCTGAGCAGAGCCCACAGAGAAACCGGAGCCTCCCTGTCCTTGGCCACACGTCTGGCTGAGGTAGCAGGCAGCCAGGCAGGGCAGACCAGGAGCTCCGGTCCCTGGGTCCCTGTGGCCACGGCAGGGACCAGAGAGGGCTCCTGCTCCTTCTCCTTTTCAGGGGTATGGTTCCAGCCAGAGGAGTGCTGGGGATAAAGAGCCGCTGGCTCTCCTGCCAGCCTGGTGGGCCACAGAGGACGAAGATGCCCTGAGACTGGAGGCGCAGCTAGCTTGCAGGTGGAGTGGCCTTCGGACAGGAGCCCAGGCCTCTGATGCAAACAGACTCAGCTGGGCTCCTCCCCCGCACACCCTCTGGGTCCCCCTGGGTCACCCAGGAGCAGGGGGTCCCCTGGGCAGGCTGGGAATAGAAGCCTGGCTTCAAGTCTCCCGCCTTCCCCTCCTCCCTGCTGGTTCTGAGGCCCAGGTGTTCTGGTCCCCAGCTCCCTGCCCTGCCCACACCCAAGGGCGGGGGCGGTGGCAGGGTGATCCTGGGGTACTCCAGAGTACACCAACCCTTGAGGGGGGTGCAATGTGAAGGCGAGAACGCAATGGGGGTGTGGAAGGGCAAATGGAGAGGCAGCATTCACACCTGAGTGTGCGTGCACACACACATATGTGGCTCGGTGCACGGTGCCATGGCTGCCAGCCATGGAATTAGTTCTTTTTTCTGCTTTGCGGATGATTTTTCATCTCCGTAATTAATGGGCAAGTCAGTTCTGAGCGGCATGGCAGGCAAATTGCTAGTTAGGAAAATCATGGATAATTTTCTCGATATGATAATGAAGGTTGTATTCCTTCTCTTATTCTTCTTGTTTTCATCCTACTTTTAAGTAATAAATTCGGCATTAGTGGGAAGGGTGTGGGAAGGAAGGAGACTTTACCCCCCCTTCCACCAACCCCAAAGCTGGGACCTGGCCCTAGTCCCCGCGGTGTCACTAGCCCCTGGCTGTTGGACAGATGGGGAAGCTGGTGAGAGATGTGGACCCTCCACAGAGCACCCTGACACCCCGTGCATTCACCGGGTGCCAGGCTCTGGAGAGGAGGTGGACAGGGGCCCCAGGCTGCTCCCTGGGGTGACCACCTGGGTCTGGGGTTGGGTTACAGACTCTGCTTGCGCCCTTGGGTGCTGGAGAGAGCAGCAGAGACCAGCCGCCTCTCTGAAAGCGGTGCTGGAGGTCACCATGCCTAGAACAGACATTGCCCTCAGGTGTCCCCCCACACCTGTCCCCACGCCATGCAACTCCCCGTCGCGGTGATGCACCGCACCACGGCAGCTGGGCGGGCAGGGAGAGAAAAGGCAGACAGAGAAAGCCAGGCCCAGCCATCTTGGCGGCCATCTTGAGCCCCTCCCCCGTCCCCCAGCCGCCACATGTCTGCTGTGGGCATGGACCCGCGCGGTCCCCGAGGAGGGGGCTCTGCCTCCAGCAGGGGTGCAGTGAGGGGACAGGGACACCCACGCGCTGCCAAAGCCAGGCATTCCCGAGGGAGGAGGGAGCCTGGGGGAAGGGACCAGGAGACAGAGTGATGCCAGGCGGACGGCTGTGCGCTGACCTAGACTGGGGAGTGGGGACCAGAGTGTACGTCTAAGGGGCTGAGTGCGGGCGGGCGGGGCGCCGCTCCAGATGGGTGCAGGGGCGATGCCTTCAGAGAGCATTTTCCGGCTGTGGCTGAGCACACACTGCACCCCCCTCAACATACACACTTCAGGCCTGGACTTCTGTCCCAGGACCCTCATACGCCACGATAACGGCTGAACCCACCGAACGCACACTTGGGACAGGGGGAGGGCTTGCCCTCCCAGCCTGGATCCCAGCGGATCGGACCCGACAGCACCTCGAGCCGAGCCAGGCACCCAGCACAGAGGCTGCGGCTGGCCGGGCTGCAACCCCTCCTGCGGGCGGGACGCCCTCTCCCCGACACCCAGACAGCCCCATCCTCATCCTCCCCGCCACTGCTTCCCGGAGAAAACACCCCCCAGCGCAGCCTCGCGAGGGTGCCAGCCCCCAGACACGGCTCCTCCGGGGGGGCCGGGGCCCCGCATGCGCGCGCACAGCGCGCACACGCACCCCTCGGCTCCCACCCAGACACCTACACAAACAGGGCGCCAAGCACCCGCGCGCACACGCACCGGGGACACGCAGGCACCGCCGCGCCGATCCCCACAAAGGCTGGCGCGCGCGCGGGCACACGCAGCAACCACGCGCGGGCACCTCGAGCCCCTCCCCCGCGCCCCTCCCGGGCCCCTCGCAGCGGAGGGTGGGGTGCGCCTGCCCCCGACGCCCAGCGCTCAGGTGCGGGGCCCCGCGCGCGCCCCGGCCTGCCCTCCCCCGCCCCGCACACCTGGCCCAGGTGCGCGCCCTCGCCGGGCCGGCCACTCACCTGTCCCGCGCGCTCCGAGGTCGACCCTGCGCGTGTCTCCTGCGGCTCCGCGGGCCCAGGTCCCGCGCCCGGCGGCACATCTCCCGGAGCCGGGGCACGGGGCTGGGCGTGCGGGGGGGCGGCAGGGCGAGGGCAGCCTCCGTGTCCCTCTTCTCTCGGGCCCAGCACCGCCGCCACTAACCAAAAATTTTTCTTAAAAATGCAGAGCAGCAGCTCCCTCGGCCCCGAAGGCGGCCCCTCGCGGCGACAGTGGCCGGAGACCCGGCCGGGGGCGAGCGGCGGGCACGGGCGGGGCGGTGTCAGAGCCCCGGGCGCGGGGGCGAGGCGGAGCCCCCCGAAGCGGCCGCCTGCATGTCCCGCGTGTCCCCGCAGCCCCGACGGGGGCGGCACGTGTGCGCCCAGGCGACTGCCCAGCCCCCGCGGCGGCGGCGGCGACGCCGAGGCTCACCACGGCCCCCGGGGCGTCCCTGCTGGGCCCCGCCGCCCGCCGGCGCCGCTCCGGGGCGCGCGCGGCCCCATCGGCCGGGGATCGGCAGACGCGGCGCGGGTCGCGGTCCCTGCGGTGGCCGCGGGGTTCGGGCGCGGAGGGCGGGCTGGCGGGCGGCTCGGAGCTCGGCGGGGGCGGGGGCGCGGCGGGGGGCGGTGTCGCCCCGGGCGGCGGACGGGGGCGCCGGCCGGGCCTAGGCACCGCAGGACGCGCGGAGCGACCGGCGCCGGGCACCAGCAATGACAGCCGCCTGCTCGCCGCGCGCCCGGTCCGCTCCGGGAGGGGGCGGCGGCGCGCGCAAAGCCCGGCCTGGAGCACGCGGGCCGGGACTGGCCTGCTCCGCAGCCTGCGCGGGCGCCCGGGGGCGGGCCTGAAAACCTGGACTGGATTTTGTGCTCTGCTCTTCCCCGTCGCCTCCCCCAAGTGGAAAGGAGGAAGGCCGGCGACGTGCTGGATCCCTGAGTCGGAACGGGAGTGGGGGAGGGGAGGCGGGCGCATGGAAGACCCGGAGCGGATTATGTAGCCGCGGAGGGAAGGAACGGTGCCCACCCCGCTGGAGGGGGAGGCCTGGGTGGTGCAAAACTCGGGCTGGATTGCACGGAGTAGGGCTGCACCGGGCAGGACCGGGAAGGGGAAGGAGCTGCGACGCGGCTAAATGCACCGAGGGCACGCAAATTTCGGGCCAGATTCTTTCCTCAGGAAACGAAGAGATGCGTCAGGCCTAGTGCAGTGGGGACACGCAAGACCCGGCGCAGATGGCCTCGGACTTGGGCTTGCAGGGACTGGCGTAGGGGCTCCCCCAGCTTCCAGGCAGCGACTCGAACGGGGGAGGGGCAAAAGGAGGGCCAAACTCGGCAAGGGAACGGCTTGAGCGCCGGACTCCGGCTCCGGGAGTCGCGCGGGGAAGGGACGCTCGAGGCGCTGCCCGGGAGACCAGGCCAGCCGGGACGCGCGGAGACCCGCAAAGCCAGGACTGGAGCACGTGGGACTGGACGGAACGCGACCCCCGCGGAGGCTCCCTGGCAACTGGGCAGGCTCTGGGAGCTGACCGGTGTTAGGGGGAGGTTAGTGTCTATAAACGCTTCAAACGTCTGGCTCTGATGTGAGGGCTGGGGGAAAGGAGAGGAAAAATGAATTTTAGGTTGTGGGCAAGAACAAAAACCCGAGATGGAGTTTTACAGCCTAGCTCCCACATTGCAGCTGGTGTGGACTTGAAGAAGTAGGGCAAGGAATAGTTTTGAGACCCGAGGCCCAGAGAGGCTGCCAGGGAGCAGGTTCAGAGCTGAGGCTTTAGAGGGAGCCTCGCATCCCCTCTCCAGAGCAGGGAAGGTGAAACCTGCCTGGGATCCCCCGAGCCAGAACTGTGACTGCCAAGACCCACGGTGAGGGCTCTGGAACCGGGCCCCACGCCAAAAATAGGCACTTCAGCAGAATAGACAAATCGGTGCAGGGTGGGGGCTGGGCGACGGAGGGGGTACAATCCTGGAGGAGAGAGGGTGGGGAGAGGCCCCAGAGCTAAGACCTGGCTGGGATCCGGGGAGGCCGGGTCTGGAAGCAGCTGCTGGCTCCATTTTATGAAAGATGGGTACAACTCTAAGACTGATGGCTGGGAAAGAGTGAAACACGGGCTTGGATTCTCAGGGAAGGGAGTCTGTCCAAATGAGGCCTAAATATTAAAGCTCCTGCCAATTTAGGTCTGGCTGAATCTGAGCATACTGGAAGCCAGGGTGGAGGGGGTGGTAGGGCAAGTAAATCCTGATGTGGATTTTAGAGGAAGGGGATTACCGTGGGTGGCAGCAGGGGAAAAAGCCCCTCTATGGCTAACCGGGTCTCTGCAGAATGAATGAGGAACAGGGAAAGGATTTGAAAGTAGAAGCCAGGTCCAGTGGCGCAAGCCTGTAACTGTGCCTGGCTGTAATCCAAGTACTTGGGAAGCTGAGGCAGTAGGATCTCAAATTCAAGTGCTGCCTGGGCAACTTAATGAGAACCTGTCTCTAAAAAAGGGCTAGCAGTGAGTGGTGGCATATGCCCATAATTCCAGCACTTGGAAGGTTGAGGCAGGATTGCCACGAGTTTGAGGCCAGCCTAGGCTACACAGTGGTTCAAGGCCAACCTGAACATAGCAAGACTGTCTCAAAAAATAAAAAATAAATAAAATAATTAAAAATGGCTGGAGATGTAGCTCAATGTGAAGGCCCTTGGTTCAATCCAAAGTGGGGAGGGGGAGTTGGAGTGTTGAATTCCTAAAACTTTGGTTAGATTTGAATGGGAACAATGAGTATCTACAGAAGCCAGAATAAGGGAATAGGATACATAAAGATTCCTGGTCTCCCAAGAATCCCTTCCAAGAAGCACTTCCTGGTAGTGAAACTGGGAAAGAGGCACGATTTCGAGGCAGGCTGAGTGAACTCTGTGACAACCCTGTCTTGCCTTCTAAACTCTCTTGCCTGGAAGCCTTTCTTCCAGCATTGGGCAGGGATTCACGTAGTCCAGAACTTTGGCCAGGTCTGGCCCTAGCACCTCAGGGCAGAGCAGACAGGTGTTAGTGGTGCTGTGGCCTTGAATGTAAGTAGTGGCCAGGTCCGGGCAGCTGGATCTGGGGACTGATGGAGATTGGTGGGTGCCAAAAATATCCCACCTATTTGTGGTTGACTGCAGCTCTGTTGGGTTTTGGCGGGGAGGCAACTCCTGTGTGCCTCAGTTTCCCACTTCGAGATATCCGCAGACCCATGGAAGGTGTTGAGGTGCTGAGCAGTGGGTGCAGTGCTTCAGGGGGCAACCGGGACACCCACACACACAGCAGGGCAGCCAGCTTTCTGTAAACCCGACAAGACTATGGCGGGGCAGGAGGGGTGGGGGTGGGGGTGGCACTCAATGGCAGAACGCTTGCCTAGGGTGCGCCTGGGTTCTGTCCCCAGCGCCACAAAACAAAAAAAAACCAGGATTGCAAGGGGGCCAGGACGTTGAGTCCCGGGAAAGCCAGGCACCTTAGAGTACTCTGGCTCCAAGGCCACTCTCCACCGCCTGCGGCCCGGAGCGGCGGCAGCGCGGGCCTAGGAGGTGCTGTGGGCAACACGATGGCCTCCTTTAAGAGATTCTCTTCTCCGTTTGCAAACATCCCGTCAGGAAACCCCCTTACAGACCCTCCAGTGTCTCCCCACACCTGTGATCGCGGAGCGCCCCTGGTGGTGGCCGGAATCGGCTCACCAGCTCTACCCCGGGCAGCGTCCCCTGGATACGCTGGCTCACGAGGCAGAGTGCAGAGCGGCTGGGGGCGCGAAAAGAGTCGCGGGCCCCCGAACCCCGGGTTGCGCAGCCGCAGTGGAGGCCGTGCCTGGCCAGGCTCCGGGACCACGGCGTTCGCGCGCGCGCAGTCTATCCCGGCTCTGCTCCTGTCGCTCGGTCTCCGAGCCCGGGACCCTCAATCCCCCGGCGCCCCTCGCTTCCAGAGTCCAACCTCGCATCTCTGGAGCCCCGTGCCAAGCGTCCCGCACGCTCCGCCCCTCGGGGACCCCACGTTTTGTGCATCTGCTCCTTGGAGACTCTGCCCAGAGGGTCCCACATCTTTGGTGACCCCTATTCTGTAAAGCCTGTGTGTGGGGACCCCACCTTCTGTGCACCCCATGCCAGAGGACTCCTGTGCCGGAGACATCCCCTGCCTGTGGCACCCCCATGCTCTTCCCCACAGCACTAGGGCACTCCTGGGCCACTGTCCCGGCCTGCCTTGGGGCTCCGGTTGCCCTTCTCCCCCGTGCTTGGTGTCGCCCTGACATGGCAGGCTCCTGAGGGCCCCTGCACGATGGCCACACGTCGGAGGGCAGCGTGGGATGGGGACCCTTAGTCTTCCGGTACACAATCCTTCCCCTTGCTTTTCCCCTGGACAGAGCACCCTCACCAGCCGCCAGGTGCCAACACCGTGGGTGCCATCAAGGGTACCCGAAAGCAGGCAGGCGAACCTAGAGACTTCTCAAAGGCACCCCTTTCTAGTGGGCAAGATAACCCAGGCTCTGTCCTAGAAGTGGAAGCAAGGGAGTACCTTGGAATGCCTGAGGAGGGTGGTTGTTGTTTTGTGGTACTAGGGATGGAGCCTGGGACCCACACATGCTGGCTGAGGGCTCCACCATTGAGCAAAACCCCCAACCTTTTTTATTTTTTATTTTGAAACAAGGTTTCACTAGGTTGCTCAGGCCAATTTGAACTTGCGATCCTCCTAGCTCAGCCTCCGAAGTAGCCAAGGGTACCTGGTAGAGTGCCCTTGGGTTCCATCCTCAGTTAAAAAAAAAACAAAAAATCTCCCAGAATTGGGGTGGGAGGATAGGGTGGGAGGAGGCATTAATTCCAACTGCTGTCTTAGTGGGGTGGGGGGTGTTCGGTCATTCAACAAATGTTATCGAGCACCTCCTGTGGCCCAGCACTGTACCGGGTGCTGGGGACACCCTTGCAAAGGTTGCCAGGCAGGAACATGCAGTGCAGCCATGAAGATCCATTCAGGTGGAGGGAAAGCATGAAGAGAACACTGGGTGGAAGTGAGGATAAGGAGGGGACGGGCAGACTGTGCTGGCCTGGTGGGCTGTGAAGTGGGAGCCATGGAAGGTGCTTGAGCAGAACAGGGAGCCCTGACTCAGGTACTCACAGGCACCCTCTGGCCACTGTGGATGACAGAGTACAGAGGCCTGGAGCAGAAGCCAGGGACCTGGGGGCCGAGGCTCACTGGTCCAGGTGGGAGATGCCATGGGAGAAGGGGATTCTGGGAGGATTTTGAAGGTGAAGCAGATGCATTGGAAATGGAATGTGTGGGAACAGATGAGTCAGAGTTTATGGCCTGAGTACTTGGGAGGATGCAGGAGATGCAGAGAGGATGGCTGGGAGGGTAGAGCCAGGACTTTTTTTTTTTTTTATGGTACAGGGAATTGAACCCCAGGTCTTTGTACTGAGCTCAGTCCCCAGCCACCACCCACCTCCACTTTTATTTTGACAGAGTTTCACTAAGTCACTAAATTGCCCAGCAGTGTGTGCCAGTTTGTGATCCTCCTGCCTCAGCCTCCTGGGTGCAGGGATGACAGGCATGCACCACCATGCCCAGCTCCTTTTTACATGCTTGAAAGCTTGCAGGGGCCAAGCATGGTGCCACACGCCTGTGATACCAGCACTCAGGAGGCTGGTGCAGGAGGATCGCCATGAGTTCGAGGCCAGCCTGGACTACACAGTGAGTTCAAGTTCAGCCTGGACTACCCAGCAAGACTCTGTCTCAAAAAACTAAAAAAGCAAAAATAAATACATAAATACAAACCTAAAAAAGCTGGGCAAACTGGGCATGGTGGCACATGCCTATAATCCCAGGACTTGGGAGGCTGAGGCAGGAGGATCACTGTGCATTCATGGCCAGCCTGGGCTACATAGCAAGACCTTGCTTCAAAAATAAAGAAAGAAAGAAAGAAAGAAAGAAAGAAAGAAAGAAAGAAAGAAAGAAAGAAAGCAAAGAAAGAAAGAAAGAAAGAAAGCACCACTGAGAATCACCATGTGATCAAGCAGTTTGGTTCCTAGGTGTAAATTGTAAGACTTTGAAATAGGGACTCACAGATATTTGTACATGGCTTTTCACACATGGTTGTATTTACAGTTGCTGAGGTGGGAAGCAACCGAACGCCTTCAGTGAGTACATACTGGGGACATAAGGGAACAGCACCGGCACCGTGGGATTTTGTTTTTGTTTTGTTTTCTGAGACAGGGTTTCACTATGTAGTTGAGGCTGGCTTTGAACTCGTGGCGATCCTCCTGCCTCAGTCTCCCAAGTGCTGGGATTACAGACCTGCGCCACCACGCCCAGCTAGGGATACTGAGCCGTGGAAGAGAAAGAACTGGGGTGGGAGAGGAGTCTTGGTGATGAGCCCTCGTCTAACATGTGTGGGGGAAAACAACTGACACATGGTACAGTGTGGGCATGCTTGACAAAAGAAACCAGACCCCAAATGTCACACAGTGTCATTGTATATGATTCCACACTCACCACTGTCCGAAGCCAGTGAATCTATACACAGAAAGCAGATGGGGGTTGTAAGGGGCTGGGGGTAGTGAAAGGAAGAGTGGAGGGGGTGACTGCTCATGGGTGAGGGGTTTTCTTTTGGGGGTGATAAAAATGTCTTGGAGCCAGGTGTGGTTGTGCTGCCCTTGAACTCACTATGTAGGCCAGGCGGGTCTCGAACTCATGGTGATCCTCCTGCCTCAGCTTCCAAACACTGCGATGACAGGCATGCACCACCACACCTGGTCCATTTTTCTTTTTAAGTGACTACCTCAGGTGTTAGAGGGACACAAAGCTAACACAATGCTCTTAACCTACTCATCTTCCCTCCTGCCCTAGAATATCAGATCACGGAGACCAGAGACCCTTGCTTCTGGTTCGCTGCTGCATGCACAGAGCCCGGAACCGCGTCAGGCACACAATAGGTGCTCAGGGGACTGCGGAGGCTTCAAGGAGCCAGGCGCCCTGGTCCACCGGTCAGGCACGGCGGCCTGTGCTTCCCGCCCCGGCCGCTAGAGGCCGCTGCCCTGTTGTGCTGCTTTGCCAAGTGAGGAGGCCACACCCCTTCCCAGGTGCGCAGGGGCGTGGCCGCCCCGCAAGGGGAGGGGAGGGAGGTGCGGGGCTGCAAGAGTATGGGGTAGGGTAGGGGGACCCTGCTGGGGACGGGACCAGCTGAGCGTGTGTGGACTGAAGACATGGTTGGGGAGGCCGGGAGGTGTGGGCAGGTGGGCAGGTGAGGACACAGGTTGGCGTTGGGCGGAGGAAGAGGTAGGGGGATAGAGGAGTGGGTGAGGGAGAGGAGTGGGGAGGAAGCCACCTGGAGACGTGGGGTGTATTACTTTTCTAGAGTCAATGGTTTGTGAGAGAGCAGATTTAATACAGAACATTTATAAATTACAATATTCACCCATAAGCCAAATGCAGGAAGAGGGTGAATGTCTATGTACTGGAGACTCAAAAGATCCAGTGAAGGACTGGGAGCCCGCGACACTGCGGGGGACCCTGCATCTGTGTCTGCAGATGAGGGCTGAAGAAATCTTTACTGGAACCAGGATACGATGCTCGCAGCAGAGATGACAACCAGAGCTCCCCCGAAGCAACAGCAGCCATCCCCGACGACAGCGAGGCCCGGAGCTCCTTCTTCGACTAGAACAGCTGAGCTCCCTTCAGGAGAACCAGCCGCAGCAGAGCTTCTCCTGGGAAACAGCCTGCAACTATCTGCTGCTCCCGTTCTGCTTTATGTTGCGTCAGCGACAATCCTCAGGTGGATCCTCTATACCCGGAACCCACCAAGTCAGTGCAGCTGGGCGTTCTGGCTCAAATTGACCATAACAATAAGTCCACCACATGGGGCAAAGTCGGGGTGAGGCAGGGAGACAGATGAGCAGGCAGGGACTGTGGCCCCAGCAGTGGCTTTGCTGGGTGGGGTGCACCTGCCACCCGGAAGCCACCTCAAAGCCAGCTCCCTGTCCCCTCCTCCAATGTCCCATGGCCAGGGTGCACAGGGGAGCAGGCTGGTGGTGGGAAAGCAGGACGAGTGTCAACTGTGTGGCCCCACCTGTGTGGCCCCTTCTGGCCCAGAGAAGCGTGGAGTAGAAGACAGGTAGGACTGGGAGGGGACAGGGATGGGGAAGCCCAATGGCTGGAGACCCCAGTGACCGTGGGAGATAGGACTGAGAATGGAGAGGCTGAGGATGTGGCCGGAAACCCCAGTGGGTGCAGGCGACTGTGGCACAGGGAGTGGCAGGGCCCTGGGATAAGAGAAATGCCCACCAGTCTAAAGGGGCCTGCGGCAGGTAGAGGCTACTGTGCCGTCACAGGATGGAGCGACTGGGAAGGGCCTGGGATGGGCCTGAGCGGGGTGGGCCAGTGGAGGCCTGCAGAGCTGTGTGCTGACTGGACAGGAAGCCCTTTCCTCAGCGGGGAAACGTGGGAAGCGGGTGGCACCAGGGTACTGAAGTCATACTTTGTGGCAACTCTCTGCAGTACTGAGGCTTGTGTTGCCAAAAATGATTCTTCAAGGGAGGCTGGAAATTTGGGTGCTTGTGGGTTTCTGTTGCTGTGACTGATACCAGAGACAGAGAAACTTATAAAGAGAAAAGGTTTGTTTTGTCTCACAGTCTTGGAGTTTCTATAGTATGGATTTTGGCCCTGTCACTTTGGGACCTGTGGTGAGGCAGAGCACATCTTGGGGTGAATGCAAAGAGAGAGAGAGAGAGAGAGAGAGAGAGAGAGAAGAGCCCATTCCCCTTCAAGGGCATCCCAGTGACTAAACCTTCCGCCACCCCCAGTAGAGCCAAGCTGGGGACCGAGCCTGTCACACACAGGCCTTTGATGGCATTCTACATCCAAACTACAGCATTGTGCAAAGAGTCCCTTAGTTTTGTAATCCCAGCACTCGGGAGGCTGAGGCAGGAGGATTGCTGCAAGTTTGAAGCCAGCCTGGGCTATGTAGTGAGTTCAAGTCCAACCTGAGCTATATAGCGAGACCCTGTCTCAAAAAACAAAACAAAACATAAAGATCCACAGATCTTGTCTTTTAAGATTTATTTTAAACTCTACACCACAGAATGTCATAGAATGACTCTTGAAAATCTGGTAGTGGGTGAGATAAGCCACACACCTAGGTCACATAAGTGTACGATTCCCATTATCCAGAACAGGAAAATCCACAGAGACAGTAAGTGGAGCAGAGGTTTCAGGGGGTGGGGAACGGCAGGAAGGGAGCGACTGCTTTTGAATTGATGAGAATATTCAATTCAGCAAGCTCACCGCACAACTCTCCTCCTTCTCCTCATCCTTCTTCCCTTCCCCCTTTCTCCTTCTCCCCTTTCCCCTTCCTTTCTCCTTCTTTCTCTTCTTTTTTCAATGCTAGGCAAGCGATCTATAGGTGAACCACATCCTCATCCCTTTCACACACACATATATATATATATAAAATGAACTAGAGATTGAGTCCACAGCCTTCCCACTGAGCTTTATCCCCAGCCCTTTTCGTTTTTTATTTTGAGACAAGTTCTAAGTCACTAAATTGCCCAGGCCGGGCTTGAACTTTCGATCCTCCTGTCCCAGCCTCCCAGATGCCGGGATGACAAGTGTATGCAGCCATACCCAGCCTGAACTGTATTTTTTTTTGGTGCCAGGGATTGAACTCGGGGCTGAATTGTATTTTTAAATGGTTGATTTTTATGTTATGTGAATTTTACCTTAAAAAGAAATTTAAAGGAAGAAGTTAATACGCACAGGCCAAATAACACCCCTGGTTGGGTCAGCTTGGGCCTGGGCTGCTGCCACATGGGGGGGAAGAGGAGGGGGAGGAGGAAGAGGGAGGGAAGGGGGAGGGGAGGGAGACACGCAGGAGGTGGCAGAGGGAGCTGGGGCTGCCTGCTCTATTTTTTTTGGTGCTGGGGATAGAACTCAGGGCCTTGTGCTTGCAAGGCAAGTATTCTAACCACCTAACTAAATCCTCAGCCCAGCTGCCCACTCTTGAGTGGGAAGGAGGCGCAGAAGCATGTCTGGGCTCAGGGGAGCGCCCCCTCTTGACCTGACCTGTCAGTCTGGGAAGGAATCAGCACAGGTCAGGCGGTGCTGACGGATGAGAGTTCTGAGGCGGAGGAGAATGGCAGGCTATGGCAGGGCTCAGCAGCTCCTGGGGCAGTGGATGGCCTGGGTCTGAGTCTCCCTGGCTTCAAAAGCTGAACAGGGAAGAGAGAGGAAGTTCAGGCTCCAGGAAGCAGGGGGCCTGGAGGTGGCTAAATAATGGAGGTGTCCAAAAGCAGAAAGATGTTTCCACAACCTGATACCTCTGGATGCGGTTGTCTTCATCAGCCACCCCTCGGGCATGGTAATTTGTAAAGAATGGAGATTTAGCCAGGGGTAATCTGTAATCCTAGCACCATGGGAGGCTGAGGCAGGAGAATCCCAAATTCAAATCCAGCCTGGACAACTGAGGGAGATCCTGTATCAAAATTAAAAAAAAAGAAATTAAAGATGGCAAAAAAGGAGGAAAAGAGAGATGATAGATAGCTATTTGATGAGTAGGGAGCATTTGAAAGTGAAAAACTCCTTAAAATAAAACATTTTTTAAAAAGGTTGGGGATGTAGCTCAGTGCTAAGGCACTGAGTTCAGTCCCCCATACTGAGAAGAATAAATACAAAATAAAATACATTTTAAAGTATCAGAACAAAAAACAAAAAGTAAAAAAAAAAAAACAAAACTCTCAGATTCCTGGAACCTGGATGGATAGAGGTATGGCAGACTCTAAGTGCCTCATCAGAGGCAGTAGATGCCATGGTTCCATGTGGCAGAGAGAGAAGGACAAAAAGGTCTTGCTCTTCAAATTCTTTTTTCTTTTTGAGACTGGATGTCCCTAAGTTGCCCAGACTGGGCTCAAACTTGCAATCCTCCTGCCTCAGCCTCCTGAGTAGCTGGGATCACAGGTGCACACCACTACACTCGGCTCAAGCCCTCTTCTAAGGCCATTGATTCCATCAGGAGAGGGGCGCCCTCCTTGGCCTGATCACCTTCCAAAGGCCCTGTGGCTATCATCCAATGCGGAAACTTCCCAAAGATTCTACACATGGTCAGAGCAGTGGCTTGGCTTGGATGTGGGGTGTTTGTAGATGGAATTAAGGGTTTCACGATGACATCATTGCAGACCATAGAGGGCCCTGAATCCAATGCCAAGTGCCCTCACAAGGAAAGAACACTCACACAAGAGCTGGATGGAGTGTGGCCCATGTGGTCACCAGCCAAAGATTTATCAGAAGCTGGGAAAGAAGGGCTGGGGTCCCAGGAGGCTGAGGCGGGAGACAGGAGGATTGCCAAGAGTTCCAGGCTGGCCTGAACCACATAGGGAGACCCTGTCTCAAAAAACAAAACAGAAAGGAAGACCGACTGAGTCCCACCCACGCAGGCTGGACCCAGAGTCCCCTTTCAAACCTGTGCTGTCCCTGCTGTGGGGGAAGCAGCCCTTGGTGGGATCTGGCCCCTGATGGGAATTTAGCCTCACAGAAAGCATATCTTGTCTTTTTACAAACGTATTTTAAAATTCTTTAAACTGACACAGAATTGTACTTGTGCATAGGGACAGTGTGAGATTTCAGTACCTGCGTATTATGGGTAAGGAGGAGATGGGGGTCATTGGCCTTTCCACCCCTTCTCACACAGATTCTTTTTCGTGTGTTGGGAACATTTGAAATCCTCTCTGCTGGCTGTTTTGAAATATACAATTAATTGTTGTCAACCATGGTGACCCTGCTGTGCCATGGCACATTAGAAGTCCTTCCTCTTATCCAATTGCACCCCTGGACCCAGGAACCATCCTCTGTCCACCCGCTGGAGGTTGCCACATCTTTTGATGAAAAGCCAAGAATTCAGATTTTTATGCAAAAAAGATCACTTGATGTTTAAAAGCTGAAAATTCATTAAAATGTCTTAAAACCCTTGCATGGGCCAAATGAATCCCATCCGCGGGCTGGGTGCTGAACCCCTGGGGTCCAGCTGGGGACACCCAGGGGGCTGAGGGGAAATGATGCTCAGAGAGGCGGGCGTGTAAAGCATCATGGGTAAGGCGGGTACCACGTGGGGGCGGGTCTGACGCCAGGATGCCTGGAGCAGGAGCAGGATGTTGGGGGCTGGACCTGAACAGGTGCTTTGGGTCTAGACTGGGAAGGGTCTGTGGACGCTCGCTCAGTTCTGAAGCAGAGAAGCCACCAATGGCTTTTAAATAGCTGAATGACTCAGTCATGTTCAGCTCCCCACGCCCCCACCGCCCTCACCCAAACCCACAGAGCTGGCTACGGCTCTGGCTTTCTTGGGGGGTGGGAGGACCCTGAGCCATCAATGAAAGGAACCAACGAATGCACAGCTCACGGGGAGGTGAAGGTGCAAAGAATAACGCAGGGTCTGACGTGCAGTGGGATGGGGACAGGGACAGAAGGCTGGTGGCTGTCTGCTGACAGGGCGATGGCTGCAGGGCCTGCGTGCTCAGGATGCAGCCAGGAACAGGAAAGATACAGTCCTGCCTCCTAGGTAAGGGACCACAGCAGAGGAAGGGCGTAGAGAGAAGGTAGTGATAAGAAAATGGTAAAATCTGGGGTCTGGGGCACAGCCCCATGGCAGAGCGCCTGCCCTGCGTGCACGAGGCCCTGGTTCCTTCGCCAGCAGCGGGGTGCCAGGTGGGGGGACAGAGCGGGAGGACAGAGATCCTGCATGGTTCTCCAGCCGGCCCTGGTCCCCATGGCCCGGCCGGGCCACCTTCTCCAAGTCACACCACCCAGAGCAAATCTGTGGCTGACATCGATTCTTGATTCCAAGCCTGAGGAGACAGAGAAAGGGGAGGAAAAAAAAAATCCCATCTGTTCTCCCTGTGATGGAATGAGATTTTTCACCCGGTGCTTTCTGCCCGCGCCTCTCCTCCCATTTCCTCCCGGCAGCCACGGTGACACGATATAAATCGCTGCAAATGGGTTTTCCCGACCAGTTGCCGGGTTGTTTTAATAATGGTTCATTTTCTGCCCTGGGGAGGGGAAAAATACTCCATCAAGAGATTGGGGCTGGGTGGGGGGCTCATTCTGTGTGTGTGACAGAGAGGTCATGTGTGTTCATGGGGCTGGGACATCCCACGGAGACACTGAGGGTCCTGTCAGAGTGCCAGCAGCCTTGCACCCTAAGAAGGGATTTGTTTGGAAACTTCTTGCACACATTTATTGAGCACCTACTGTGTGCTGTGCCTGGGCTAAGTGCAGGGGTATGGTTGTAAATAAGTCTCCCAACTCTGGCCCTACTCACACTGATATTCTAGAAGCAATGGAGAATAACACTGAAATACAATTCTGAGCCAGGCATGGCAGTGCACGCCTGCCCTGCCAGCGCTCTGGGAGGATGAGGCAGGAAGATTGCAAGTTCAAGAACAACCTGGGCAACTTAACAAGGCCCTATCTAAAAAAAAAAAGGGGGGGGGCCAGAGGGGTTGGGGATTTAGCTCAGTGGTTACAGTGCTTGCCTTGCAAGCACAAGACCCTGAATTTAATCCCCAGAGCCCCCCCCAAAAAAAGTGGGGCCAGAAATATAGCTCAGGATGAAGGCCCCGAGGTCAGTTCCCAGTATGGCAAATATATAAATAAGCAGAATTCTGCAAAGCAGTGTCATTGCAATTGTGGAAGCCACTCTGGAGAGAGTGTGGGTACAGTGTGTGTGGAGAATGGGCCCTTAATGAGTCCCCTGTGAAAGAAGCCTACAGGCTGATGCTTGAAGCAGACAGGTGGACAGACAGTCAGCTGTGGAGGGAAGGCCAGCCTAGGCGGGGGGCTTGGAAGAATCGGATGCCACCTGGGACCCAGGAAAGGAGGCAGCCGCCCAGGGCCCAGGCACAGTGTGGGGTGGCTGGAGGCCTGGCCTCACCTGCAGCTGGCGATTCCTGGATTCCAGATGGGTGCAGCTGAGTGAGCACTTGCCCAGCATGAGTGAGGCCCGGGCTCCAGCCCCAGAGCCCCGAGCCGTGGTCTGTGGTGCTGGACCGGATGGTGGCTGTCCCAGGTATGTGCAGCCCTTGGTCTGAGTGCCAGTGGGGGGGTCCTTGCTGCCCTGAAGTGGGCACCGAAGCTCTGGAAGCCGCCTGTGTCTCGGTCCATCTGGCTGTCACACAGTGCCAGCGCTGTGACTGGGGTTTCTAAGCATAGCCCGTCACTGCCTGCAGCTCTGCACTGCTCGTCAGACGGAGTGGGGTCACTCCACTTGGACCCTCTACACAGGGGCCTCTCGCCAGCTTCTTGACAAGGGTACAAGTTCTCACCCTCTTCCCCTTCCAAAGACCCCACTTTTTTTTCCTGTACTGAAGATTGAACCCAGGGCCTTCACCCTGAGCCGCATTCCCAGCCCTTTTTAGTCTTTATTTTGAGACACGGCCTCACTAAGTAGATAAATTGTCAAGGCTAGGCTCAAACTGGTGATCCTCCTGCTTCAGCCTCTCAAAGTGCTAGGATGACAGATATGCGCTACCAGGCCCCACAAGACCTCACTTTCCCTCTTTTTTTTTTTTTTTGGTGTTTGTTTTGTTCTTTGTTTTCTGAAAAAAGGTCTCGCTATGTAGCTCACGGGGGCCTTAAACTCACCCTGTAGCCCAGGCTGGTTTTAAACTCACAGCAACCCTCCTGCCTCAGCCTCCTGAGTGCTGGGATTACAGGTGTGCACCACCATACCCGACTGAAACCCCAGTTTCTAATACTGTTACTCTGGGGTTAGGATTTTGGTATAGGAATTTGGAGGCACACAAATGTCAGAGCATAGCACTTGGTTTTCCAAGCTGCCTCTTTCCCATCTCTTGCACTCTCCCCTTCTTTCCTGTGTGGGTTAAATGGTGGTCCATACAGATATGTCTATACCCTAATCCCCAGAACCAGTTAATTGACCTTTTTTTTTGTTTGAAAAAAACAAAAATAAGAGCTTTGAAGGTAGTTTGAAATTCAGAATCTTCAGATGAGATCATCCTGGATAGAGGTGTGTGCTGGACCCTCCCACAAATAATCCCACAAGAGATGAGGAAGGGAGCTGGGTGTGGTGGCACATGTCTATAATCTCAGCTACTCGGGAGACTGAGGCAGGAGGATTGCAAATTTGAACCCAACTGGGAAACCTAGTGACTTAGTGAGATTCCGTCTCAAATAAAAAAAGAACAAAAGGAAGAAAGGGTTGGGGATGGAGCTCAGTGTAAAGGGCCCTGAGTTCAATCCCAGTAGAGGGGGGGGGAGAGGATGGGGAAGAAGTGCACATAACGAGCTGAATGTCATGGTACAAGCCTGTAATCCCAGCACTCAGGAGGCTGAGGCAGGAGAATGGCTGAGTTCGAGGCTAACATGGACTACTAGCAAGACCTTGTTTCCAAAATCAATCAATCAATCAGAAGAGTCCACATAAAGCCAGAGGCAAAAGTTGGGGTGATGTGGCCACAAACCAAGGAGCACCAGGAGGCCCCTGAAGCTGCAGACCAGGAAGGACCCCTCTGCCATGGCACCAGAGCAGCTCAAGGGCTGTGTGGTATTGGGCCAATGAGACTGATTTGGACTCCCAGCTTCCAGAATGGTGAGAGAACCCATTTCCATTTTGTTTGTTTGGTGTCGATTTTAAGCCACACCATCCATGGGTATTTGTCACAGCAGCTGCAGGGAACTGATACATCCTCTTCCCAGCCAAAGACCTGCTTGGGAGCAGGCTCAGCTACAACCACTCTCCATCTGCCAGCCACCAGGCAGGCTCCGTCCTGCCAAACCTGGTGCCAATTCCGGCCAGCCCGGCCCCTCTGCTCTCTGACCTCCTGGTCCCTCCATGCCACCCCTCAATGGAGTGATGTGGGTACAGGCTGAGGAACACAAAGGACTGTGGGAAGCTCTCAAAAGCTAGGAACAAACAAGGAATGACCTTGGGCTTTCCGGAAGTGCATCCCGGAAGTGCAGTGCCCTCCCCTTGAGCGTGACTGGGACTCTGCGACTTGTTTCTGGCCATAGACAGTGGTCCAGCCTGCCATGTACTTTCTGGGACTGAAAAGATGGCAGCTCCCATCCTGGGAACTTCCTCTCTATCCTTCTGTCTGTCCTGCTGTCTCTAAGGGAAACCGGCCACCATGGTGTGAGCTGCTGGATGGCAAGGTCTCTGACCAACAACCAGCAAGGAGCTGCATGCCAACAACTCCTCAGCTCGGAAGCAGATGCACCCCTCTTGAGCCTTCAGAGGAGACCACGACCTCAGCTGTCATTTTTTTTCTTTCATTGAATTCATCCGTTTGGTTAACCCAATTGTTTTGCTGTTGCTATTGTTTTCTCAGTACTGGGGATTGAACCAAGGGCCTTTCCACTGGGCTAATCCCTAGCTCTTTTTAATATATTTTTTATTTTGAGACAGAGTCTCACAGAGTTGCCCAGGCTGGTCTCTGAATTGCAATCCTCCTGCCTCAGCCTCCAGAATAGCTGGAATTACAGATGTGTACCACCATGCCTGGCTCTTTTGTGCTCTTCCTAGGCTAGCAAGGTACAGTGTGATCCCATTGCCAGGGAGCCGGATGCTCACCTCCTACCCAGCCACAAAATCATGGGGAGCCACCAATCCCCTGCAAAGCACAATCACTAACTCAGGACATTTAGCAGGTTAGCTGTGTGAAAGCCACCTCATTAAGATTTCATGAATATGGACTTGTGATATGTTCACCTTCCAAAGGGTTTGTCAGATATAACCCCACCAGATGTTGAAGAACATCTGCATATCACATACTTATGTTTTGGGGTGAGAACATTTAAAATTCCTTGGTGACTCTCAGGTACACAATACATTGCTGTTACATATGTCTCCGTGTTATAAATAGATCTCTTCAACTATTCCTCCTAACTGAAAAAACAATTTTCTTTCCAAACAGGGTTTCACTCTGGAGTCCAGCCTCACCTCCAGCTTCCGATCTCCTGCCTCAGCTGGGCTGACAGGCGTGTGGCACTGTACCTGGCTAGGGGCTGGGATCTGAACCTGAGCAGTTTCAAATTAATCACTGGCGTCTCTGTTGAAATTTAGCTCACGTGTCTGGTACGTCAGATCGCTCACTTCTGACCTAATGGACATTAAGCAAGTTTATACAATATTCCCTGCCTCTGTCTGGAAGGTAATTTTCAGCTGGGGATGGTGATGCCTGCATGCCTGTAATCCCAGTACTCTGAGAGCCTGAGGCAGGAGGATCTCAAATTCAATCCCAGCCTGGGCAACTAAGTAGTTTAGCAAGATTTTGTCTCAAAATTAAAAAAAAAAATACACACACACACACACACACACACATATAAAAAGGACTGTAGGGGTTAGGAATTTAGCTCAGTAGAGCGCTTGCCTAGCAAGCACATGGGCCTAAGTTCACCCAGCAGCCCCTCACAAAAGGACTGTAGATGTAGCTCAGCATGAAGGTCCTGGGTTCAAACCCCAGTACTAAAAAAAAAAAAAAAAAAGTGGGAGCGGGTAGAGGGCCTGATGGGGGCCACGTGGTCCTGAGTGAGTCCTGCCAGGCTCTGGCCGTCCTCCTAAATCCCCCGGGGGCTGCTGTGACAGAGCCGCAGAAACTGGTGACTTAAAGCAGCAGAGATGGATGGCCCCAGCGTGGAGGCCTGAAGCTGGGAATCAGGGTGCTGGCCAGGCTGCTCCCTCAAGACCCGCGGGGTCAACCCCACTGCCACCTCTTACTTCTGGGGCACCCCTCCCTGGTCCTTGCTGCTCCTAGTCCAGTGTCATAGGGCCTTTCCCCCGCTCTTCCTGTGTCTGAGTCTCCCTTCTTCCCCTCTCCTTCTGCTTCCCCTTCCCCTTCTTCTTTTGCAGTACTGTGGATGGATCCAGGGTGTTCTCATTGAGCTCCATTCGCAGCCCTTTTATTTATTTATTTATTTATTTATTTTGAGACAGGGATCTCATTGTTGCCCAGCCGGGCCTCAAACTCATGGGGATCCTCTTGCCTCAGCCTCCCGAGTGCTGGACTGATAGGTGTGCGACACCGTGCCCAGCTTCTTGTCCTGAATATTTTCCAGCATTGTAACAATTCACTATTACTATTTGGGATTGCAGTGGGCTGTGGGTATCAAAACACTGGAGCAACAGCAGCTTCAACAAAAAAGATCGCGGTTTCCTTCCATAGCAAAGCTGCAGCAGGTGCCTGCTGCTCCTGGGGGACAGCGTCATGGCATCGGGTTGGCCTTGCCCTGCTTCGTTGCTGAGCCCCCATACCCACAGTGTGATCACTATCACATGGTACTGGCTTACAGAGCAGGTGGTTGGGGTCTGGGTAGGAGCATCCCTGGCATGGTTTAGGTCCGGATGTCCCTCATGGCTCCTGTGCCCATGGGTGGGTCTCCAGGGGGGTGACTGGTCCTGGGACGCCATAGCATCAGTGGGTTAATCCAACAGTGAATCCTCAGCTGAATGCTGTTGAGAGGCTGGGCCCGGCCCGAAGACTGGCCTCTGGGGTGTGACCTGGAGAGTCTGTCTCCCTCCTTGCTTCCTCGTTGGATCCTCCCTGAACGCCCTGCTACCAGGCTGCCATGCTGTGAACAGCTCTCCTTCGTCAGGCCCTTCCTGCCTTGGAGCCACTGGCCAAGGACTGAGCTCTCGGGAACCGAGAACCACAATATTCCTTTGCTCCTGTAAGCTGTGAGTGTTGGGTATTCTGTCCCAGGGATGGGGAAGTGACCAAGACAGTGCCCACCATTCCTCCAGTCACCCAACAGACATCACATTGGCTTAGGTGGCATTGACAGGAGTCGCCACACAACCACCCAAAAGTGAGGGACGGGGAGGCCAGTGCATTGCCAACCAGCACTGAGGGCCAATGAGCGCTGAGGAAGTAGGCATCGCCCCCAATTCTTCCCACCTCCAGATCTGCAATAGGGAAGCCCTCAGGACCTAAGCACCTCACATGAGGTGCCTCCTCCCAACTCTGTCACATTGGAGATCAGGGTCTAGTGTATGCTTCTGGGGACAAATTCAGCCCACACCATGCTCAATGTAAATTCTCTTTCCTTCCTTTTCTTTTTCTTTCTTTCTTTCTTTCTTTCTTTCTTTCTGACAGGGCATTGCTGTATGGCCCAGGCTAACCTGAAACTTGTGGGTTTAAGCAACCCTCCTGCCTCAGCCCCCTGAATAGCTGGGTCTACAGGTGCTTGTGACTGAGTCCAGCTTCAGTGCAAATTATTTCTAAAGTGAATCCTAGTCACCTTTGTCCCATGGAGACCTCATGTCTGTGAGGCACACTGTAATGGTCCTCAGGAAGTGTCCCCAGGCTCCAGGGCTTGGTCCCTAGAGTGACTGGGGTTGGGGGGCTCAGAGGTGACTGGCTCAGGAGGGCTGTGTGACACCAGCAAGGAACCCATATTTTGATGGCTTCGTTGGGAGGCAGGGGACCCTAATTGGAGGGTGTGGGTCATGGGGAGGGGGACAGTACCTTGTCCCCAGCTCTTCTGTATCTCTCTGCTTCCTGGTCACCATGAAATGAGCACCTTTCCTCTGCCCCACTCTTCCGCCATCATGTCCCTGCCTCCCTGGGCAGCCTAAAAGCAAAGGAGCTGCCTGGACTGAACCTTCTCAAACCATGAGCCAAAACCAACCTCTCCCCTTCTGAGTTGTTTTCCATGGGTGTTTTGTCACAGTGACAGAGAGCTGACACACATGTGATGTTATCATCCCTTTTTATAGACCAGGAAATTAAGGCAGAGGCAGGCTTTGTTGTAGTTAATTTATTCACTTGACAAACATTTACTGAGCATGTACTATGTTGCCAGACTCTAAGCACACTAAGGATACAGCAGTGAATGAAATGAACCTAGCCTGTGGGGCCAGGCCTTGGGAGGGAAGCCTGACATTCTAGTTGAGCAAGGCTTGTACCTCCAAGATAATAGGAACTGTATTAGTACTCTGGGCCCTCTATGCCCTAAATTGCTTCTTCATCCTATTAACTGCATGAGGTCAGTTTTACTCCTATCTTCGTTTTTTTCTTTTTTTGAGACAGGTTGGCCTCGAACTCTGGGGCATCTTCCTGCCTCAGACTCCTGAGTGCTGGGATGACAAGTGTGCACCATCAGGCCCAGCTGACTCCTGTCCTGATTTTACAAATGAGAAAACTGAGGCTCCGAGAAGTTGAGTAATATCCCCAAGGTCACATAGCTAATGACCATGAAGCCAGAATGCAAAGCCCTTGTATCCCAGAGCTTGGGTTTGGGTAACACAATAGCAGGTGGCAACCAGGGCACACGAAACACCAAGGACCAGGAGGGAATGCAGAGGAGAAGGGTGCTGCCCCGTGGCCAGGGAGGTCCTTTCTGAGATGGTGACGTGATCGAGGTCTGGGGGAACCTCATTAGCCCCGCTGGCCCAGCCCGGATGAAAGGCCTGACGCCGCCGACCTGGCTCCACAGGGGCCCCACCGCGTCTGGGCTTCAAATGCACACGGGCTGGGGGCGCCCGTGGCCTCCGCTCCCGCTTTCATGGACCAAAGGACGCCTGCGGCTGGGCTCTTTTCCTAATTTAAAGCCATTTTCGGGTGTCTGGAGCTCCCCTACGGCGAGGCGGGAAGGGTTGGGGGGAGGGGAGGGCTTGAAACTCTCCGCGCGGGCGCCGGCGGAGGACCAGGCAGGGGGATACGGGAGACAGAGACTGGGTGGAGTCACGTGAAGTCCGGACGCCGTGTCGCGCTCTGGGCGCCCCTCGGCCAGGGTCCCGCTTGGTCCCCACGCCACCGCCCTAAGGCAGGACTGTGCAGACCTCGACACGGGGTGTTGAGAAAGTAGGGGGCTCCCGGGGCGACCCTGGGGAGCAGCGCGGTCTCGGCAGCCCGGCGCCGCGGATGCCAGCGGGATGGGGGCCGGACCGACGACGAAGCGCAGCCGCCCCCGTGCGGGAAAGGGGGTCAGCTCCCCGGGAGAGGGAGCGGGATCTGAAGTGCGGGGACTGCAGGGGGGCGCCTTCCCCGCAGTCCGGCGCGGGCTGCGCTCCGCCCCGCCTCCCCCCCACCCCGGCCCAGACCCCTCCGCTCCCCGCCCCACCGCTGCCTGCTCCCGCCTCCACGGTGCGTCTCCCGGGGCTGTGGGACTTGGGGTTCCCAGCCCCTCCCCTGTCCTCCCCTGCCTGGCGCCCGCCTTCTCCCCGCCTGGCTGCCCTCTCGTCCCCCACCAAGGCCTTGCTCTCGCCGGCAGCAGCGGGGCCCGCCCCCCGTCCCCTCCCCCTCCCCCTCCCCGCAGCCATCTTTGCGATCCGGAACCGGGCTGCGCGGCGCTGTCCCCCGCAGAGGCCGTCACGAGCCATCCTTGGCCCCCGCACCCCACCGGGACGGCACTGGGCGGTGGACAACTGCGATAGGCCCGGCCCGGGGCGGGGCGGGACCGGGCGGCGCTCGGGTCTCCACCGAAGGGGCCGGCGGTGACCCCGGCGGGGAGGACGCCGGCACCCTCCGCGGCGCGGGGACCTGGGGACCCGAGCCCCGGGGCGCCCCCTCGCGTCCCCTCCCCCGCTCGGGCCCGCGGCCGCCCCGCTCCTTCCGGGGAGGGGAGGGGTTCGCGGGGCGCTGGGGGAGGAGGAGGAGGAACGCGGAGCGGAGGGGGATCCCGCGCACCTGGCTGCCGGCTCGCCCCCAGCCCTGCCCGCCCGGCCGACTCGCGACGCTTCCCCACTGCGCAGCTGGCCACCTGCCTGCTCCGGGGCCCGGGATGTCGTTACACCCGGACGGTGGACCCGGGCTCCCCTGTTGCCCCCCAAGACCCCACGGTCTCCAGGCCCCACGTGACATCTTTCCAGTCGCGGAAAGCCGGTCACGTCTTGCTTGGCTCGTTCTCGCCCCATTTCTTAGCTGTGTGACCTGAGGCGAGTAGCTTAACCTCTCCAAGGTTCAGTTTCCTCCTTTGCGAAGAGCACTGCGAGGCTGCCCCCACCCTGGTCCTGCCTGGCGTCGTCGTGTTCGGATTTCTCTGGTCGCCTGGGCCAGAGATTGGCTGCCCTGCCCTTCACCCCCGCGGCCCCAGGAGGGGGAAGTGGCTGTCCTGGTGCTCAGAAACCTTGGCACGGAGACCCCCACCCAAGTCCCTAGCTTCATCTCTGGATGCCTACACGGAGCCTGCCGCCCCCCGGCTCCACCCCAGCCTCCTTCGAGCCCCAGCCCCCCTGTCACCAGCCTGGCGGCTCCCATCACCACTTCCACGGCCTGCCTGTTTATTTGTTCCCACCTCCCCCACTGCTGCACTGGAACACAATCTCACTCTAAACCTTGACTTTTGTTCTCGGTGTGTCCCGCAGTTTCTGGCACCGACTACATTTTAAAATACTATGTATTGCATGAGTGAACTAACTAAATCAGCATGCGGAGACTATTTAAGACTATAGCTGTGTCGAGTCCTTGGCATGTCGCAGGCTGTCAGCAAACACAGGCTGTCAAAGGGACAGGGCCCTGGAAATGATCTGTTTCTGCTTGTTCTTGTGGCTGCTCCTGGCCCAGGACCTGGGGAGATGTTTCTTTACATATTACGGACAAAGTGCTGATTTCTGTAATATGTAAAGAGCGCCTAAAAATCAAAAGGATGAACAACCACATTTATAGAATGGCAGAAGACTTGAACAGTTATAAAAAGGAGATGTCAAAATGGCTAAAATATGCTTAACATCAGCTAAGCATCTGAGGCTGAGGGAGGAGGATCACACGGAGTTTAAGGTCGGCCTGGGCTACATAGCAAGACCCTGTCTCAAAGAAAAAAACAAAACAAAACAAAATAAAAAGATGCTTAATATCATCAATTATCAGAGAAATACAAATAAAGCCACAAGATACCATAAGGAACCAACCAGAAGGGCTGTGCAAAGTGCTTAAAAAAACCAGCAGCCAGTTGTTGCTCGGTACCTCCTGTCTTTGGTTTTTAGGAGCCAGGCTCATCTCTCACTGTGATGGGTGCTAGCATAGGTAGCCCACTGCAGCTTTGTGAGAGGGCTGTGATCAGACCCATCACCCAGATTAGTAACTGAGGTTTGAGTGTGCTCATAGAAGAGCACAGTCTTTACCACCCAGAAATCCTGGATCTCTGAAAAAACCCTAAGCCCTCTGTTCTGTTGTAGAAAGGTCTGGTGGCTCCCACTTCAGAGAGGGGCTGCCAGAGCCTCCCTGCTTCCTGGTTCCTGTATTAGGAGACTAGTGTCTCCCAAAGTCATGATGGCTTATTGATACTTCCTTTTACTTTTCATGAACAAGCCAAGAAATCTTTATTTCCCCGGGGGCAAAAACCCCAAGAGATGCCAGATGAGCCCTCCCAAACACCATCTCAGTCCCCTCCTTAGAGCACTCACTGTTGTCTGTTTGGGGTGCACCCTTACACATATTTTTCTGAACATTTACAAATACCTATGCCCACCTAAATAAACACAGTACATTCAGTCCTCCATATTTTTGGATTCCAAATCTGGGGATTCAATCAAACTCAGATCAAAAACATTTTTTAAGAAGTTTCATCTGTACTGAATATATACACATTTTCTTGTCATTATCTCCTAAATAAGACAGTACAACTATTGACACGGTGTTTACATTTTATTAGGCATTATAGTAGACATTACTTTCCAGGTGTGGTGGTGCACATCTTGAATCCTAGCACTCAGGAGGCTGAGGCAGGAGGATTACTTCAAGTTCAAGGCCAGCCTCTGCTACAGAGCAAGATCCTGTCTCAAAACAAAACAAAAAAATTAGAAAAAAAAAAGTAGAGAGTTGAGGGTTTAGCTCAAGTGGTAAAGCATTTGCCTAGCAAGCACAGGCCCTGAGTTCAATCCCCAGCACCAACCCCCAAAAAGAGTCAGGTCTCATTGCCAGACATGGTGGCACATGCCTGTAGTCCCGGCACTCAGGAGGCTGAGGCAGGAGGATCACTGAGAGTTTGAGGCTAGCCTGGACTACATAGTGAATTCAAGGCCAGCCTGAACTATATAGCAAGACCCTGTCTCAAAAAACAAAAAAAACAAAACAAAAAACCCCAAAAAAGATTACTTAAAGCATATGGAAAGACGTGTGGGTTTAATAGAAGTACTATGCAACTTCATATAAGGGACTTGTAGATCTGTGGATTTTGGTGTCCCAAGGAGGTTCTAGCAAATACGGAGATGATGGTACCAACTTGTGTCATATCTTAGTTTGGGTTCCCCAGAAGCAGATACTGCGAGACAAGGATTTAGGGGCAAATGGTTGGCCTGGGAGGAGAGAGTGGTAAGAAAACAGAATAGAAGGATGTGATTTTCAAAGACATCCATCCAATATTTATCCCACCACCTCCCATCAGAGGTGGAATCTGCATCCCCACCCCTTAAAAGTGGGCGGGGCTTGTGGCCACCTTGACCAGTGGAGTTAAGGAAGTCAGTCTGTCAATCACTGAAGGCTGGGTCATAAAAGAGTTTGCACCTGGAGGCTCTCTGGCTCTGGAGCTGTTTCATTTTGTTTTGGCTCCAGAGCGCTCTGGATTCTCTATGTTTTTTATTTGTACATATGCTCTAGGCCTGTGATCTACCATTGAGCCACACACCCACTCTGGATTCTTATCTTTTTTTTTTTTTTTTAAGGTTCTTGTCTTGGGAGCCCACCTGCCATACTAGAGGACACAGAGGTCACGTGAGTGAGTGTCCCAGGTGGCAGCCCCAGGTCAGGCCTTTAACAGCCAGCATCAGCCAGCAACAGTGCAGGACTGAAAGACCCAACTGACAGCTCCGTCCCTGCCTCGGAGGCTGAGGTCACAGACTTCCTGAATTCCTGATCCCAGAGACACGAGCAGTACTCAAAGCCTCTGAGATCCGGGTAATGTCCGAAGCAGGATTAAGTCATTGATACACCAGGGAGGGAAGCACCCAGTGAGAGCAGATGATAGCTGGGGACACCGGGGGCTCAGTCTTGCTGGTGACGATGTGGGTCCCAAACCTCAGTGCTGCCCCCCTGGCGAGAGGCCTGGAGTATCCACCACACCACACTCAGTGGTCAGGGGCCACTCCCCGGAGCAGTAATTCTTCCTTGATGGCCCCCGACATTTGTCAGGTGGGATGCAACTGCTTGGCATGGGTTGCAATGAGCCTGTCCTGGGGTTCTCCCAGTCTTGGTGTACTAGGACTAACCCCAAGATGCCCCAAGACCCATGAGAGACAGCAGACAGACCCAGGATTGCAGAGAACAGCATTTATAAGGGGCTTGCTGACACAGGCATGGTCCTGCACAGCAGCAAAATCAATGGGATCCCCATAATTTGGATCAAAAGGAGGGCATATTTGGGGGTCATCTTGCCTGCAATGCACTTGGTGGGAGTTTTGGTTTGTTTTGTTTTGTTGAGACAGGATCTCTGTATGTCGCTCAGGCTGGCCTTGAACTCATGGTGAACTTCCTGCCTCAGCCTCCCGAGTGATGGGATTACAGCTGTGCCCCACCATGCCCAGCTATACCTGGGTTATTTTAAACTAATATCCAATCAGGCCATCCCTGGAGTTGGGGTCCATCTGGAAAGCTCCTCACACCATTCTAAGGACTGGGCCTGCTACCGGTCGCTGGGAAATTGCAGGGTTGCTCTGGGGTGATCACAGTGGTTAGGTACCAAGATGGCTGTGGTCATGTCAGGATATTAGAAGGAAGTTGGAAGAGACAAGAAGGATCTTCCCTAGGGCTTTAGACAACACCTTCATTTCAGACTCCTGGCTTCCAGAATTGTGATAGAGAATTGGGTGTGGGGGCACACACGTGTGATCCCAGTACTCAGGAGGTTGATACAGGAGGATCACCACAAGTTCAAGGCCAGCTAGGGCTATGTAGTGAGTGAGACTCTGTCTCAAAAAGAACAAAACGAGGCTGGGGATTTAGCTCAAGTGGTAGAGCACTTGCCTAGCAACCGCATGGCCCTGAGTTCGATCCCCAGCACCAAAAAACAAAACAAAACCATGACAGAGTATATTTCTAGATTTGTTTATTTCTGGTACTGGGGACTGAACCCAGGGCCTTTGCACTGAGCTACATCCCCAGACCTTTTATTATCTTGAGACGGGGTCTTGCTAAGTCACTGAATTGCCCAGTCTGGGCTTGAACTTGTGATCCTTTAATGAGATAATTTAATGAAATTCCATTGCAAAAAAATAAAAAATAAAAAGGGCTGGGCTCAGCCCTCTCTGGGTTCAATCCCCAGTGCTGCCCACAATAAAACAAAACAAAATAGAAAACTCTTTAATTCCACTAAGATCCTATTTCCGATGAAGGTCACCTTCACAGATACCAGGGGCTTCCTCAAAGGAGGAAGATAGCAGGAGTGTACTCTGCTTGCAATGATCTTGACACTTTCTCCACCTCTTTCCCTCTCTCTCTCTCTCTCTCTTCTTTTTTTCTCTTCTTTTCTGTAATCTGGACCATGATTCATTTAACTCGTTCCCTACTGGTAAAGTGCAGCTCGCTCCTACTGAGGTCCTTGGTGCAGAAGCAGAGAACACTTAGCCCCGAGGGTCCCATGGGTGGGGTGGAGACCGGCTGATTGTGATTCTGAGCGGAGGCTGGAGAGCAACATCCCTTTCTCCTTCCTCCACCCTCCGGGCAGCAGCAGACAGACAGGGATTTGGTCACTCACACTCTCTCGGACTTCCCTCACAGACAGACCTCAGCCCCGATGTAATTACAGAGCTCATCTCCTGCGGGGACCTGAACCACCGTTCCCCGTGAGCGTTTCCTCCTGTAGAAAGTTCTATTTAGGAGAATTTAAATATATTTTGATTTTTTTCCTTGTTACAGGCAGGAAATGCCAACAGACAATAAAGATCACCTGCACATTCAGCCTTGAGGACACCACAAATGATCTTTAGTTACTGAGCTTGATGGTCTTCCACAAGGTGGGATTTCAGGGCCAGGCAGCGCTGACCTGGGGTCCCAGACTGTCTGCTCCAAGCTGTGTGATCTTGGACAAATTTCTCAACCTCTCTGAGCTTCTGTTTCTTCACCTGTAAATGGGGGTAATCACAGTGTCTCTCTACTTCATCAGATAACTAGATGGTGCAAATGCCCAGAGTGTTAAATGTTGGTGGTTTTGGTTTTGCTATGTTTGGGTTTTGGTGTTTTTTGTTTGTTTGTTTGTTTGTTTGTTTTTGTGGTGCCGGGGATCGAACTCAGGCCCTTGTGCTTACAAGGCAAGCACTCTAATCACTGAGCTAAATCCCCAGCCCCTGGGTTTTGGTGTTTTTGAGAGAGGGTCTCACTATGTAGTTCAGGCTGGCTGTGAACTCAGAATCATCCTGCCTCAGCCTCCCAAGTCAGCTGAGTGGTACACCATCCTGCCTGTCCAGGATTTCATTTCCTGACCACTTGTGTCCTTCCAGGCTCCATTTAATCTGCCCAACCTCATCGTTATTGTGTGTCCTCAGGAATGAAGGGTTCTAAATCAGGGCACAGGCCATCAGTTCAATTGGACTTCGCAGAAACATATCGGCACCCAGCACACATCAGACTTCGTGCTTTCCGGGCAAAGACAGGGCCCTGCCCTCCCGGAGGTCCTGAATCGGGGTCTCAGGCTTCAGCCTTCTCTGGAACCTGGAGTATGCACTTCAGTGCGTAGCTGTTGCTTGCCTTCCAGTGTTCCATTGAGTTTTGGATGGTTAAAGGTGCCAGAAAAAAAAAATAACAAGGGGCATTACTGGGGGTGCCTTGGGGAGCAACGTGGGAGGTGGGTGGGAGAGGGGACAAGGGACACTTAGCCCACGTTAGGGACTGAAGCTGGAATCCCAGATTTGCCATGTACTTGTGCTGTGACCTTGGACAAGCCCCTGTCTGCCCTGTGCCTCAGTTTCTCCGTCTGTAAAGTAGACCTAGTCCTGCCTCCTCAGATCGTGGTGGGAACTCAGAGAGCAACGGACTGCTCTAGATGGGGAGAGGTGCACACAGCAAGCCCTCAGTAATGAAATCAACTATTGCAGTGACCCTGGGGAGTAGCTGGGGGCGGGGGGGGGTGCAGTTCTGGAGCCGGGAAGGAGAAGCCAGGAGCTAGCTGCCCGGCAGCCAAAGCAGCCGCCCCGCCCCCACGCGCGCCCCACCCCGGCAGGCCTGGCAATTAAATCTCAGGGTCAGGGGGCTCGCGAGCCCCTCCTTGGAGGGGATCAGGGGCCGCCCTCTGCAGATCCCTCACCACTAATCTCTCCGCAGGCGGGCGGGCCTCTAAATCCTCCTTAATTCTTGATTCCTGCCTTCTCCGGGCGGGGAGGCCCCCGGGCAGAGCTCAGCTCCAGCAAAGGGGCCGGGAAAGCAGCGGCACTCCGGGGGACTTCTCAGAACCCGCATCGCGATGGAGGGCGGCGCGGTGGGGCCCTGGGACCCCCTGGGAGGGTAGAGGTCCTGCCTCCCCACGCCTCGCAGCCTCATGGGGCTGCAGGGGAGCTTGAGGGGAGGCCGGCGAGCACCTGGCTTTGCTGTTCTGCTTCTGCCGAGCTGCTGCCTGAGGAAGCCAAGGAAAGCGGCCTGTCGTCGCGCCAGCCACCTGCGCTGCCCGGGCCTCCAGCGTCGTCTGCTGTTCAGAGGTCCGGTGGTGTGCCTGCGAGGCCTTGGTTCCCACCTTTGAAGGAGCTTGGGGGCTCTGCCGGACCGCGCCAGGAAGAGTCCGGTGGAACATGCAGGAGAGAATGGGGGAAACAGAGGCAGCGTCAGAGACACAGCCTGGTGAAATGTGTCTCTCTTCTCCACCCAGCTCCTGCAGACCCAGCCCAAGGGGATTCTACCACTAAACTACAGTCCCACCCCTTTTTATTCGATTTTGAGACATGTTCTAAATTGCCCAGGCTGTTCTTAAATGTAAGATACTCCTGCCTGAGCCTACCAAGTAGCTGAGCTGGAGCAAATCGGGTTAGAATGCCGCCTCCAGCACCCACCGCTGGGAGACCCTGAGCTAGTGCCTTCGCCTCTGGGAGTAGTTTTCTCCGCAGCCAAAAACCGAATGAATGAAAGCACCTGCTTCCCAGGAAATCCTGCAGGCTGCTAACAAGAGAAAAGGAGAAAGGGGGTCCGGGGACTGCATGAGGGGCAGAGGCGGGGTGCAACTCCTGACTGCCTGCGCTTGCTCTGGTCACTGGGCAGCTGGGTGCAGCGTCGGAGGGGAGGCTCCGGGCTAGGAGTGAGAGGTCTGGGCAGGTTCCTGCTGTGTCTCCCAGGAATGTGCAGTCTGTGGTCCTGTGCACGTTCAAGGTCAGGCAGGGGTTTGCCCCTTCCCGGCCTCAGTGGTCAGGCATCCCTGGTGCATGCACAGCTGACAAACACCTTTAAGACCTCTAAGTCAGCGTGGTGGTGCACATTTGTAATTCCAGCACGGTAGGATGCTGAGGCAGGGGATCCCAAGTTCAAGCCCAGCCTGGGCAGTTTAGTGGAACCTGGTCTCAAAAAATAAAAAAGAGCCGGGGCTGTAGCTCAGTGTGAAGGCCCTGGGTTCCATCCCCAGCGCTGCAAAAACTTCCAACATCCTGGTCTTGCTTAATCTGTGTCAGGAAGCATTAGGCAGCTGAGGCTATTCTTCTGGTGAAACACGGAACTGAGAAGGGGAAAGAGCACACACCCTGTGCTAAGCTTGGTCACAGTCCTACGCATGTGCCATCCATGCTCATGCTGAATTTTCATATCACCGTGCTAGCTGGAGGTCTTTGGAGATGTTGCCCCAGCTCTCCCGACTCTGCCAGAAAACTCCCGGTTCAAGTAAGGTCATGTGACCAGTTCTGACCAGTGAGCTGGAGAGGAATTTACGCTCCTTTCCCAGGCAGCAGCATGGGCCTCCCTAAGCGAGGCCCTCCAGAGCGCCCTCTCCTTCTGGCCTCATGGCCAGCGGGGAACCAGAATGCTCCAGGAAGCGGCTGCTTTCCCCTCCCCAGTACCAAACAAACACAAAGCATGAGTGAGAAATAAGCCATGTGGTCTGAAGTCATTGAGCTATTGGGTTTGTTTGTTTCTGCAGCACAGCATAGCTTATCCTGACCTTAGTGAATCACACCTCCCCTTAACAGGTGAGGAAACTGAGACACAGATAGGGGAGGTCACTTGTCCCCAGGCCACCCTGCTATAATGAGGAAGTCAAGGTTAGATTGGGCTCCCTCACACCAGAGTCTCTGCTTTTGTTTCTAAACTGTCGTCCTGGGGGTTCTAGAACATACTGGAAATGCCCGGTATGTGAAATGCGTGGCGTCAGGGTGAGATTACCCTCTGTTATCCTGTTGCCTCCAATTATTTGGGTTTTTTGTTGTTGTTTCTTTTCCCTTCTCTGTTTCTTAAAAATTTTATTGATTGATTGATTGCAGTACTGGGGATTGAACCCAAGGTCTTCACACTGAGCCACATCCCCAGTCCTTTCTATTTTTATTTTCAGATAGTATCTTGCTAAATTACCCAGACTGGATTTGAATTTGTGACCCTCCTGCCTCAGCCTCCCAGAGTACCGGGATTATAGGTAAATATCACCACACCCAGCTTTTTATTTTCTCTCTCTCTGTTTTGCAGAGCTGGGGATCAAACCCAGGACTTCACCCTTTCTTACCACTGAGCTGGATCACCAGCCCTATTTCTCTCTCCCTGAGCACTGGTTTCTTAAATGACAAGCCTATCTTGGGAGGATTTGGGAGGCTGGATAAGGGGACCTGGAGCTTTCCCCTCCCCCAACCCCCTCTACAAAATTAGCTCACTCAGTTCAGCCTTGCCCCCTGCCTCTGACCCTCTGATGCCAGCAGATCTGCACCCTGTGCCCCTGCCCCTCCTTTGCCCTAATCACATGAGCTCTGACACTTCCTCTCTTACTGCCTGTCACAGCTGTGGATCAGTTGTTTGCCGCAAGAGGGAAAGATCCTGAAGCCAGACAGCAAACCCGCTGGGCTTCGGGGACTGGAAGCGAACCCTGAGCTGAGTTTGCAAAAATCTCTTTTCACCTCTGCACCTCC
>PVJO010008380.1:0-75691 GCA_004026905.1 Hystrix cristata | reverse complement strand
GAAAATCAGCATAGTCTGCCCCCCATAGCCACTCTGCTTCCTCTCCTAATGCTGCTTTCTTTGACATATAGGGGACCCTTCCCCCTCTTGTCATTTCGTGGGCTTGCTGTTTACTACAGTTCTTCACAGAAGTCTGGCAAATTTTGGGAACATTCGGATGTTTGTGGGGACTCCATCAGCTCAGAAAGCGCAAGTGAAATATTAAATAGGATTAACAACAAAGGAAAATTTGACATACTCCTATTTTTAAGGTGAACATTTTAATGTTCTCTGCTGTGAGATAGTTCTATCGGTTTTAAATATACACTGTTTATCATATTAAGAAAGAAGAGTTCCTAGAGTGTGAATCAAGAAGATGTTTGAATTTAATCAAATACTTTCTTTGTAGTTGTTCTTCTAATTATATAGTTTCTACTCTGTCTTGCTAAGGTGATGAATCATCTTGATAATGTTTTGTGTGTTATATCAACCTGTATTCCTAGAATAAATCTTTCTTGATTATCAGTGATAGTTAATTTTTAGTGGTTGGGGTGATTTCATTTTTTTCCTTCCTTTTTTCCTTTACTTTCTTATTTTCTTTTTCCTTCCCACCTTCCCCTTTCCTTTCTTCCTTTGTCTCTAGACTGATAATTATAATTTTCTTTTTTGATACTGGCCTTAATCTTGGGAAAAAAATTCACTCTTAGCTTGTAAAGTCAGTTCAGAAGCATGTTGTCCTTTTCAGTTTTTGGAAATAATTCGTATGTGGTACAATTATTTGTTATTTGGAAAACCTGCAAGTTCAGTAGGGCCAAGTCCTTTTCTCTTTCCCCTTTCTTTTGTTTTTCTTTCTAATTAGCCCCCCCAATATAATAAGTTTATTATGATGTATTGCCTCTAGTTTGCTTTTCACTCGGGGTGGACTAACCAGCATAGCTGGTGACTATAGGCCACTTTCTATAATGTTCTTAGAAAACCTCCAGGAACCTCTGAAGGAGGCTGACTCTGTGGGAGTGAGGCCTGGACTTCTGCCAGTATTTTTAGTGCTTATATTCTTATTATTGAAAGTTTATCTATTTAATTTTGGTTGTCAGGTCTTTTATCATATAACTGAAAATATTTCTTCATTTCAGTGAAATTTTAAAAAGTTGGTGTGAATTATAATGGCTTTTTCTCTGCATCAAGTATTACTAACTTGGGTTTTCCTTTTATTTTGATGATTAACACTTTAAAAGATTGTCAAAGAAAATCAACACCCAAAAATCAATAGCATTTCTATATACAAATAAGAGACTCACTGAGAAAGAAATTAGGGAAGATACACCTTTCACAATAGCACCAAAGAAAATGAAATACTTAGAAATTAATCTAACAAAGCAAGTAAAAGATCTTTACAGTGAAAACTATAGTACTCTAAAAAAGGAAATTGAAAGGGATGTCAGAAAATGGAAAGACATCCCATGTTCTTGGGTAGGAAGAACCAACAGAGTGAAAATGACCATATTTCCTAAACTACCATACAGATTTAATGCAATTCCAATCAAAATACCAATAGCATACTTCACAGAATTAGAAAAGGCAATCATGAAATTCATCTGGAAGCAGAAGAGACCAAGAGTAGCAAAAACAATTCTGGGGAGCAGGGCCAAGGCAGGGGGGATCACAATCCCCGACTTGAAATTGTACTATAGAGCTACTGTGATAAAAACAGCATGGTACTGGCAGAAAGACAGACCCGAGGATCAGTGGAACAGGTTAGAAGATGCAGAAAGAACTCCAAACACACTCAAATACCTCATCTTCGACAAAGGAGCCAAACACCCTCATTGGAAGAAAGATAGCCTATTTAACAAATGGTGCTGGAGAAATTGGCTTGCCACATGCTGGAAACTAAAACTAGATACATGTCTCTCACCATGTACTAAACTAAAATCAAAGTGGATCAGAGATCTAAACATTAAAACAGAAACACTAAATCTACTGGAAGATCGAATAGGAAGAACTCTTGAAGACATAGGGGCAGAAAAAAAAATTTATGAACAAAACTCAGACTACATGGGAAAAAACACAAAGGATCAGCACTTGGGATCACATTCTATTAAAAAAAACTTGCACAGCAAAAGAAATCACCAACAGAGTGGCACAAAAACCCACAGAGTGGGAAAAAATTTTTGCCAACCATTCCTCAGACAAAGGTCTAACATCTAGACTATATAAAGAGTGCAAAAACATCAGACCCCCCAAATTTAGAGACCCAGTCCAAAAATGGGCATCTGAAATGAATAGACACCTCTCAGATGAAGACATACAAATGGCAAACAAATATATGAAAAAGTGTTCAACATCACTGGTCATTCGAGAGATGCAAATTAAAACAATGCTAAGATTTCCAGAACAGCGATCATCAAGAAATCAACCAATAATAAGTGCTGGTGGGGCTGTGAGGAAAAAGGAACCCTCCTCCACTGTTGGTGAGAATGTACACTGCTCCAACCACTGTGGAAATCAGTGTGGAGATTCCTCAAAAAACTACAACTAGAGGTTCCATTTGACCCAGCTATTCCTCTGCTTGGTATCTTCCCAGAAGAATTAAAAACATCATACCACAGTGATATATGTACAACCATGTTTATAGCAACACAGTTTGTAGTTGCTAAGTCTTGGAAACAACCCAAATGCCCAACAACTAATGAATGGCTAAAGAAGATGTGGTTTTTCTATACAACGAAGTATTACTCTGCCATAAAAAAGGATAAACTTGAGGTATTTATAGGTAAATGGATATACCTTGAGAACATACTCTTAAGTGAAATAAATCAGACACACGTGAGTACATATCAAATTGTTTCTCTGATATGAGAAACGATAAGTGTAAATAAAGACAAAAAAGTATAATAGATACTAAGTAAAAGAAAGATAATATATTCAATAAGGAGGAGAATTAGAAAGGGAGGAGGGGAAAAGAAAGAAAGGAAAAAGAAAAGAAAGGGAAAAGGGGGGAAAATGTAAATAAAGCTACTGTAAATAGGGAAGGGAGGGGGAGGGAAGGGATGAGTGGGGAAGAAGGAGGGGAACCAAGATGTATCATGTACAGGTACAAATTAACTATGATGAATATGATCACTATGTATACAATGTACCAATACACGTTCTTGGTAAATAAAAAAAAAAGATCGTCAAAGAAACTATTGATCATTCCACAGTTTTCTTCCCTGTTTGATTTATTTATGCTGAGTATATTAGTTCTCCTTTTCCTACTTTCTCTCAGTGTTTTTCTTCCTTTTAAAAAAGTAGGCAACTTAGAGAATTCATGAAATAAGAAAAATTATGGCTCAGTTGCACAACCCGGAGACAACTATAGTTATTTTGATGCATTTGCTGGTGTATTGTTTACATATTTATATGCAAGCCATATGTACAACTTTGCTTTTGTTAATCATCTAAGTGTGTTGTATGATATGAATATATTTACATACATGTGTATTTGTATTAGTACATGTTTGTAGTATATAGCGTTTACTTTCCTTGTGCAACATTGGCACGTGTATGTAATGGATCTTAATTCCTTTTTTATCCGCTTTCCCTTCCCTCCATCCCCCCATCCATCTCTTGATTCCCTTCTGGGTTGTTTTGTGCTTGTTTGCAATATGTAATGTTTACATTCCTTGTGTGTTACACACACGTAACACATTCTTACTTTTAAGGATATATTGGAATGATGTTGTAGATGTTTTATCTGATATAGATTATTATTTGAGAGATTAATTATTTTTCTTCAGTGCTGGGGATTGAACCCCGAGCCTCGTGTATATGTAGGGCATGCTCTACCACTAAAGTGCACTCCTAGCCCCCAGTTTTAAATCTTCATGAACTTTGATGTGAAAAAAATGCATCTTTTTTTTAACTTTGAAATGTATTATTTAGAATCCCTGTCTCTTTTTTTCTTCATATGAGCACTTTTTTGTGCCTTATTTGATTGATATTTTTTATGACTCATTCACTAGGAAAAATATATTAACTTCTACAACTCTCTGTGTTTGTTATTTCTACCTAATTTACTGTACTAATCAACTCAACTCTACATTTTCTTCATTAAGTATGAATCCTCTTGATTTGTTTTGAGGAACATGACATTTCAGGTTATAATTCTGTTTCTGCCTTTTTTTTTTGGCATGGTTTCAGACTCTTAGACCCTTTATCATTACATAATGATTGTTTCACGGTGAGATCAAATGGTGACATAGCAACTCATACTTAGATCAAAGGAGTAGGCCACAACATTCTGGTCTGTGTCCCCAAACCTGTCCCTTAGCATTAGTTTTCTGGGGCTGCTGTTAACATAATACCACAGACAGGCATCTTAGAAAGCAGGAATTTACGATCTCACTGTTCTAGGGGTTAGAGGTCCAAAGCCCAGGTGTGGGCAGGATTGGTTCCACTGGGGACTGTGAGGGTGGGATCTCTTCTGGTCCCTCTCCTTGGCTTGTTTATGGCAGTCTTCTCCCTGTGTCTCTTCACATTGTCTTCCTCTATGTTTGTCTTTCTGCCCAAATTTTCCCTCTTTATAGTGACACCAGTCATGTCAGATTAGGGGCACCTTAACAACCTCATTTAGCTTGATTACTTCTGTAGAGACCTTTTTTCCAAGTAAGGTCACATGCTGAGTGTTAGGGCTTCAAATATACATCTTTTGAGGGGGTCACAATGTAACCTGTAACAGCACATTAACAATTAATTTGAAGGACATCTAGGATCCTATATGTTTGGGAAGTATCAGTTTGAAAATTGTTTTTTTTTTTTTTTTTTTTTTTAAAGAACTTCTTA
Organism: Hystrix cristata; assembly: GCA_004026905.1. Lineage (NCBI taxonomy): Eukaryota > Metazoa > Chordata > Mammalia > Rodentia > Hystricidae > Hystrix > Hystrix cristata. Next base: position 70,888 of record PVJO010008380.1, on the reverse strand, counting down.
GATCTTTAATATGTTAAAGTGCTCTGTGGCTAAGCAGTGATTTCCACAGAACTCCTGGATGAACATTTTATTGGACAGGGGAAGGCTGGCAGGCGACCCGTGAAAACTGCTGCCCCCACACTGCTGTGCTTATTTCTTAGGTTTTAAGTGTTTTTATAAAAAAAAATTAAAGAGTAAACATCAAGTATATAATATTTACAAGTGATATTCAATTCAGCCTGTCTTTATTAAACATTCCATATGCCTTGGGTTCAGTAATTCATCTAGTCACACCCTTTTTTGCATCTCTTTATAAAATGTGTCATTATTTTTGCCTTTCTTTCTTGTTTCATTCGTGGCGTTTTAAAAGTGTGCTTTAAACTCTCAATTTCCTTTTGAGAGCATGACGATCTCATCTATTTTGAGTACTTTTCTAATGTTTGAAAATATTAATTATTTAAACACAGTGTTTGCTCTTTACTCCTAAAGGTTTCCTCCCTCCTTGGGGGTACAGGAGTCAAAGGTTTTCTTTGAAGCTGCCTGAAGGACAGAGGCCCAAGCAGGGCTGTTTACACCAGCAGTGCGTGTGTGTGTGCACGCGCGTGTGTTTTGTTTGAAGAAAGCCCTCACTGCCTTCGCCAGGTTCCCCTCACCGGGCCTAGCGCTCCCACCCTGAGCTGCTGTGTAACTGGACTGCTCTTGACCTCAGCTGCCCTTGTGTACAGCAAACCCTTTGGCATGGGGCTGCCTTGCCTGCAGGCACAATCTCCTAGTTCAAATGACATGGCTATCTATCTTCTCCTCTCCTCAGCCAACGACCTTCTCATAGGCTGGTCTTTTGCCTACAGGTAATCAACTGGGCTGTGCAGTTTGGCTCCAGGGTGCCTGGGGATGTGGCTGAAGCCAGGCTCTAGCTGAGACCTCTTCTTTGTTGGCTTTTTCCCTCCTGCCCTCTCCTGCTTCCCTTGTTCCTCTCCCCCAGGTGCACTCCTTCAACAAATCACATGTAAAAGAGTGTCCATTTCAGGTTCTACTTCCAGGGAACTGGTGCTTACACAACAGGATCCCACAACAAAGCAGAATGTACACACCACAGATCTAATTCAGTGGTGTTGTGATACATGCACCAGGGTGATTAGAACCCATTCTGTCTCCAGTGACAGGAGTTCAGATTTGTCAGTCACTGTCCTGCTGTCTTCTGAGAAAGATCCCAGTAGAGACCATTTTTATTCCACAGATATGAGGTGAATATCCAGATATCGTTGTGGGGAAGCTCTAGACCAGCGGACAGAATCCAACTACAGATGCTTCAGACTCTGATTATGAGATAGTTTGCTAACCATCTTCTTGTTAAATGTCTTCTCTGGGGAGTATTGTATTACTAATCCTTTTATGGTTTTAAGTTTGTTTTTTTTTGTTGATATTTATTTGTTTGTTTCCTCTTACGGGAATTGAAGACCTGAAGTTCAAAGGCCTTGGATTTAGGAGAGGTAGAAAATATGGAAGAGGAGATAAACAGGTAGGAGGAGCATTTTAGGGGGTGGAGAGAGAGACAGAGAGAGAGACAGAGAGGAAGAGATGTCTCCAGCTCAACATGTGTGAAACAGAATCATCTTGACCTCACAAGATAGGTGCTCTTTCTTCCTAGTTCAAATGACATGGCCCTCTATCTTCTCTTCATTTTCTCCTGGACTGTCTTGCTCTTCTTACCTTTACCCATACCCTTCATCTCCCCACAAGCCAATCTAACATTATTTTGTCATTTGCACATTCTAAATATTTCTCAAATCCACTCATTTTTCTTCATCTTCTGTGCCACCAATCCTGTATAAGCCACCATTATGTCACACGTGGACTATGTGATATATTCCTAACTAACATCTCCAATCCATTCTCCACGGTGTAGCCACAGTGTCTTCTGAAACACACCCTTAATCAGGCCAGGCTCCTGCTTCAGGTCCTTCACCAGGTCTCCATTTGCCTCAAGATGAAATCTAAAATCTTTATCACGGTCCATGCAACCCTACCTAGTTTGACCTCTGCCTATCAATATATGTTCTCACCATTTTATATGTCCATCTTTACATTCTCCCCACGAAGCCATTCTTTCATCAGCCACAGGATGTTCCTTGCACTCACCCGAGCAGTCACACATGTAGCTCCCTTGTCCTGTCACACTCCTCCATCTTAAATTGTCCCTTCAGTTACCTAACTCCTACTCATCAGGTTTCAGCCTCCCTTGGTTCTCCATCTTATGTTCCCATAGTGTCTTCTCTTGCACAGTGATCACCACACTTCATCTTTCTCCCTCATAAGACTGCAAGAACTATGCAGGCAGGAACTATCTTTCCTTTTCTCTACATAGTCTCAGTGTCCAGGCTGTGGCACACTGAACCTTAGTACAAAGCAGAAAAAGGTGCCTCTCCAGGCAGATGAGTTCCAGTTCCCTTCCCTCTTGGAAGCAGCCACATTGTCAGAATATTGAGACAGGCTGGAGTTCAGCCTTGTGTGCCCCTTATGGTCATACGATTTTGTGAGCTTGAGAGGTATAAACCAAGTGCTGTTTGGGATTGAAGAGAAGAAGATACCCACAACTGCATTTGGTTTAGTCACTGAGACTACAAAAGGAGAGCTTATTACAGCAAAATGGATGGCAGGAAAATGGCAAAATCCTTCGGAATAGATGAAAAAAGTTTTAAGCAATAAAATCAGCTGTGATCAATTCACATATCTAACAGTGCTGTGTTGGCATTGTATTATAGTTTAATTGGCAATTTTCTTAGTAAGCTGTGCACAGGATAATGAGACATCTTACAGTCTACAGTATCCTGTTTGATACTATACAATATGAATATCAGTTAGAGATTGTATTAAATTGCATGTAAGAGAAACAGCAAAAGTGATATAATCAATGCAGCTGCTTTTTCTCACGCCAAAGAAGTTTGGGGACGGGCCATTCTGGGCTGATGCAGCAGCTCCATGGTGGTGTCAGTCATGATTCCCACCAGTCACCCAGCTTTCTTCTATTTTTCTACTTTGCTATTCTTAACATGTAGTTTTCTTCCTCATGGTCCATTGTACTAACAAGAATGGATATTGAGTTGCTAACCAGCAGTGTCTACACGTGATGTCTTCCCCTCTGGCTTTATCTATTTACTTTAATTCCCTATTATCCATAAGTTGAATCTCCTATATTTTCAGTGTGCCATTTATTTTTCTATTCTTATGGATTGCTGTTATTTTAGCCCTGGTTTTAGTTTTCTAAGTCCACCCATCAGTGGTCCATGAATTCTATTTTTTATGAATGCTTGGGTTCCTTTTGTTGTCTCTTCACACTGCTTACAAGTTTATTGAAGTTTTTCTGGGTTGTTGTATGTTATTTGGCTCCAGAACGACCCCTAAACTGTCATGTGCTCAGAAGTGAGGCTGTATAATGGTGGTCGGGTCGTGGGGGCACTGTACTTATGGGTGAAATCCACCAGTGAGTTCAGAGGCTAAGTGTGCTGTTAGGAGGGGGGCCTGATGGAGGCAGGTCACTGGAGGGGGTGTGTGTGACCCGGGTATATCTCTCTACCTGGCTCCTCCCTTTGTCTTTCTGCTTCCTGGTCACCATGATGTGAGCAATTTTCTTCTATCACACCCTTCCACCATGCTGTTTTTGCATTAGATCCAGCTGACTGTGTACTGAAACCTATAGAAACTATTAGCCCAAAGAAACCTTTCCTTATTTAAATTGGAGGTGTTGGGTATTGTGTCTCCATGATGAAGAGAGTGAATAAGACACTGGATGTTCTCATTGTGTAGCCACACTTTCTTTTATCTCTAATAATTTTGTTGATAACAGATGCTTTACACTTGCTTTCAAGTCTCTGGGGAGTATAGCCAATTCCCCCATTGTACATATTTACCATCTGTCATTTTGCTCTTCCCCATTTGAGTCCTGTGATAAAAACATTTACATTTGCTTGTTTGAGGGGTGTGTCTTTTTTTGTCTTTGTTGTTGCTATATGTTCCTCTTTATTTTTTGCCAGAAATTATAAAAATTTTAAGGGATTTTGTTAGTAGGAAGTGACTTGCACTACTATTCCTTAGAATCATGTGTAAATCTAACATGGAGTAAATGTGGAAAAACTTACGGATGTCTAGAGAAAGATTAAAATCTTCAGGCCTTTCACATTATCTCTCATCTTTTATTGATTGTCCTAATTTAAAAGCTTGTGTTTCTTACTAGAGTTTTATCATTTATTGATCATCTACTAGAGTAGGAATCAGCAAATTATGGCCCATGGAAAAATCTGAAATACTACATGGTTTGTGAGTAGAATTTCACTGGAGCACTGCCATACAGATTCATTTAGATACAGTTGGTGATTGCTTTCTTGCCAGAAGAACAGAGTTTAATGGACATAACGGGGACAGTATGGCCTGCAAAGACTAAAATATTTGCTATCTGACCCTTTAAGGAAAAGTTTGCTGACATCCATTCTAGAGACTCATTGAATTCTACAGCAGCTCAGAGGTTACAAAATTTGACCAATCACCTACCTAGTAAGCCATGCCAGGATCTGGTCCCAAGCAGGGATTCCTTGTCACCATTTATGCTATGCCTCTTTTACATATGCAGTGACATTTAAACCTCACAGTCATGTTTTGCAGTTAGGAATCTGAGATACCCTGTGAAGGTCGTATAGAGGCCAAGTAGCAGAGTTAGAACTGGAACCCATGTCAGTCTAAAGCTGCTGTCTCAACTCTTTTTCACACAGTATTTTCTCTGAGTATTATAGCGTTACATGTGTTTCTTCTCAAAGAGTTTTTGAGGAGCAGTGACTTGATCCTTGCTTTCAAAATTGGCCATGAAGTTAATACTGATCCCAGTGCCTTTCAGGCGTAAAAGGAGGGAAAACTGCTGGCAGAGTTAGTATCAGACGGATCCATTTTTGTCCTTCCAATACTGGTTTTTCCGTAAAACATGTGATGCTTTCATTTGCCTAACAAAGCAGTCATTGCAGTAACTTGTTAAGCCTGAGCTAATTCACTGCCTTATAGCACTCTCATTCTCCCTATTTTTTTCATTTCCAGATTAGCAGCCAGTAGATGCAAAATTACTTTTTTTAATGAGTTCAGTATATAACTCCACTGGATTGATTAGATGCATACAGCTGAAATAAAAAACTGGATGAGATTCTCCCTTCTGTATTTCTTCCTGATCTTTAAACATTTAACACTAAAAAAGTAGTTATTATTTTATGAAAGCCAAAGATTCTCAGTTTATCGAAGTACAGATAGAATGTATAGGACAAGTAGGTAACCCACATTCAAACTGGGCAGCGTTGGGTTGTAATTCCATCTGGCTTTGCGGGAAAGAATTGGCAGCCAAAAGGAAGTTGGTAGAACTAGACAGACAGCATACGCACTGGGAATAGGAAAATAGACTGTGATAAAGACAAAGAAAGAAACAGAAATTCCCATTGCAAATTTCCACGTGGTTCTTGCGGGCACCAACAAATAAGGTGATGCAGAGAGTCAGTGAAATGACTGGGAGCCGATTCCTTGTTGGCATACCGAGTGTGTGAGATTATCATTGTCCCTGCTTCACACCTGAAGAATCGGGGCCTCCTCCGGGGGTCATCAGGGACATAGGCAGAGAGAAGGGCTTGCAGCAGGGCTGGTGAATAGGTCTGATAATGTGTTTAAGCACCTGCTCTCATATGACAGAACAGGCTGGAAGGCGAAATCTTCCACCCATGGCTTTGTATGCCTGACTGTGCATTTTATGTACATGTTGGTTTGTTTTTTCCCAGCAAGTGTGAGCGCCATATGCCTGCTTTACATCCCAGATAGGATTGCTGTTACCCATTGCTTGGTAGAGCTGAATGCCCATTCTACAGACAGCAAAGAGAAAATTTAAAAAACCTTTCTGGGATGAGGGGTCCCCTTCTAATTATATTTCTGCAGTCTCCAGTTTTCTTCCCAGGCTGCCCTGAATCAGGCCCTTGGGTACTAACAAGTAGCAGGTGAAATTCACACCAGGCAGTCTGTCAGGGTTTGGAATTGACACCAATAATTCCCAGTAGGCTATTTTTGCAAAGGTGTAAAGTTTGTTCTCTTAAATTACTTTGAACATACTTCTCAGGATTTTAGAGGCACTTTTAGCAGAACCCCAAAAGGCTGGCAAAGGTATGAGAAGAGACTGTGCTTATTATAAGGACTTTTGAAATTAGCTGTTACATAGCCTTAAGCATCTCAAACACAGTTATAGTAATTTTCATGTTTTTTTTTTTAAAGCTGCTGCAATGGGACAAATACATCAACATATTACTTATTAATTTTCTTTATTGCTATTCTGCTAGCCTCAACATATCATTGAAAAGAATAATCTGCAGTATTAGTGGAAGGGTCTAATGATGCATTTAATAAAAGAGTAATCAGGTGATGTTTCATTTGTATTAAACAGAGTAAACAAAGAAATTCATTCAGGAAACAACAATACAGACCAGGTCAGAGTAGAGCACTTTCTTCCTCTGAGACCAAGGGAATGATGCTGGTGACTGAGGACAGAGCCACCGATGTGCAGGAGAGAATCTTTCTGTGGCTCCTGGTGATAGTTTTGTCTGTGTGTGGTGAAGGTGCAGAACTGCTGAACTGGTTTGATAAACTTCTAGGATTTCTACCACAGTGAACACAGACACTGTCAGTCTGTACTATACTCTGCTGTAACAGAATACCACAGATTGGGTAAGTTAGAAAAACCAGGAATTTATTTGGCTCACATTCTTAGGATGGGAGGTCTAAAACAGAGAAGGCATCACCGGGAAAGGTCTTCTTGCACCCTAACATAGTGAAAGGCATCAAATGGAATTAGAGGAAAAAGAGACAGGGAGGAAAAGGGGACCAAACTCCCCCAGTAACCTGCTCCCATAACACTGACACTGATCTACACATGCAAGCAAAATCCTCATGCCCTAATTGCCTCTTAAAGGTTACACTGGTAATGACTTTTCAACCTTGGGAAGGGACATTGAAATTGCAGGAGACACCATTTTCAAACTTACACGATTAAGGAAACCCACGCCTTGATTTAAGAAAGATGGTAGCAGGGAGAGGACAAACATGTACAGATTGTATTTATTTTTATTTTGTTATTTTTAAATGCTAGCGTAATCAAATCATCCCACAGAAGTGAGAGAGGCTCCCCGATGTTGGATGGCTGGGGCTGGGCATTTGTGGGGTAAGTATTAGCATAAACCGTCTCCGAGTAGCCTGCTTCCCGTGGCCTGAGATGGTCCCGCCAGGTCCTTGCTTTGGATTTGGGGTGGTTTTTAAAGAACCAGCACCCAGATGGTATGAGCTTGGATGTTCAAACGAGCCTTGGACGTCCAGGCTTAAGAGCTTGCTCAGGAGGGGCCATTGTCCTCAGTGTGGTGGGTGGGGGACCAGCTGGGGAGATGCGCCTAGATTTTCCAGGGGGTGATTCTGGGCAATCAGGGAGTCGCAAGGCGGTGACTGAGAGAGGAGGAAGCTAACGGTTGTTCTCATACAGTCGGGAAGGCCAGACCTCACCTGTCTCCAAGGCTGGTAGTCACTTCAAGAAGGCTGAGGAAATATGCTTAGACATCTGCCCACCTGTTTCCTGCTATGAGAGAACTAAGGAAATACCTCTGGATTTCAAAAGCCTACTATTGACAGTAAAAAAGGGCTGGGTGACACAAAGGATCTAAGAAACAACCACTGTTGGCAAGATCTCGTCTTTCAGGTTGACTAACATTGTAAATCAGGGAGCTTTGGCCTCAGCATGGTGGAACAGATTGAACTGTGATCTTTGCAGAATGATGAATGCAGGGGAAGCCAGCAGATGGTGCACAGTGATCTGGCCAAGGCACTAATAGCAACAGAGCCCAGTGCTTGCAATCGCTTAGTCAGCTGAAGCCCCACACGCTGCACAGACGCGGGAGTGGGCCAGTCCAAGGTGGTGTGAGGACATGTGGCCAGGCCCGCCTGGGCAGGACAGATTTTCCCTAATCCCATCGACACTGGCCACGTGGCAACAGCCTTGCAGGGTTTCTCAAGTTCTGTGAGAATGGCTCCATTGGTTTGTGTAATTTCATGCTTGTAGCACATTATCTCAAATATCTGAGTGGTACTCAGAGCTTACCAAATCAGAAAAGTTTACTTGCGTGTAGAAGTTTTCTTCTGATAACAACTTTCTATCATTCTTGATTGTAGCTGTATAAATGAAATAAAACTGGATTTGTTCAGAATTGCCAGGCATGGTGAGGCACATTTATAGTCCTACTTACTTTAGAGGCTGAGATAGGTTGATCATGAGCTTGAGGCCAGCCTGGGCAGCTTAGCAAGACCCTGTTTCAAATTTTAAAAGGACAGAGCATGTAGCTCCATGTAGAGCACTTGTCTAGCATTTATGAGGCCTTGTGTTCAACCTCTCATACTGCAAAAACAAAACAAAACAAGATAAAATCTTACACAAACAGTTTCCAATTAGGAGGGGAGGTGCGGAGGACCCTCAAGTGTGTGCATGTGCGTGTGTGCATGCACACACACGCGTGCACACACACACATACACACTTATGTATACAAAGTATCTCTTATTGAAAACCAAAAGTGTTCTGGATTTTGGATTTGAAATATTTGGTTACCCATACTGACATCTTGGAGATGTGATGGAAGTCTAAACATGGATTCACTTACATTTCACATACACCCGCAACACATAGTTTGGGGGTAATTTTGTACAATAATTTTAGTGTTCTGGCAGTTTGGCTGAGACCTGTCACATCAAGCGAGGTGTGGGAATTTTCCACAGGTTAGAGCTCAAAAATTTTGTGGTTTGCAGCATTTTGGATTTCAGCTTTTTAGCTTAGAGATGTTCAACCTGTAAATATGTACCCACAAATATCCTGATAGGACCTATCTCATCCTATCAACTTGAGTTACTTCATTACTGTCTCATTACCTCACTAATATTTCAGTTATAGTGGTATTTAACAATGGGAAACAGAAAGCAAACCTATAGTGGCTTAAATAAGAAGAGAATAATTTTTTCTCATTCAACAAGAAATGTGGTATTGGTGAGTTTATGAGTTATTTTCTCCTTGATGGAATAAAATGCCTGACACCCACAGGTTAAAGGAGGAAGGGTTTATTTTAGCTCACAGTTTGTAGAGGTTGCAGTCCATAGTCGGCTGGCTCCAAGGCAGGGCAATATGGCAGAGGGGCATCACAGAGGAGAAGCAGTTCATGGCATGGCAGGCAGGAGGCAGGAAGCAGGAAGCCTCCCTTTCCCTTTTATTCCATTTAGGCAGGCTACAAGCCTATTGGTTGGTGCCATCCACATCTAGGGCAGGCCTTCCAATTTCCTATACCCAGGACTATGTTAAACTAATAAGTGGACTAATTTAGTAATCACATACCCCTAATCCATATTCACATACTCTAGATCCAGACACCTCCAAAAAGCCCCACCTATGAGCACATGAGTCTTTGGTGGGACATCTAGATACAAGCCGTAACAGTGAGTTTCAGGTTAGCAGTGAGATCCGATCAGGGCCTATGGTGTTTGAATCTCATGGCTCTTTCCTTCATAAATACAGAAAGCTGCTGTAGCACAAGCCATCTTGTCCAGAAGGGGACAGGCAAATGGGGAGGAGGGCCATGGCCACACTTAAACAAATGTCTGCTTATGTCTCATGGTCTTGAACTTGGGCACTTGGCTACCTGCAGCTGAAAAAGAATCTCCAGCACAAAGGGCAAGGTGCAGAGACTGTGAAGGTTTTGGAGAATTCATTCAAAGGATCTGCCCCAACGAGATTCTGGAATGCATAGAAAAATTGCTAGCTTTGGCTCATTGACCCTTATAACTGAGGTTATACTTTAGCCTGTTTCTAATATAAAAGTTTCATTGCTGAAAGCAGTCACTATATTTTGGTCCTTAGCGTCACCCTCTAATAATACTTTTCCATGGAACAAGAAACACACGTAAGAATACCAGCCTTTGAAGGGTATCAAAGCCTAGGCTTGAACTCTATATGGTAGAAATGGCCGTACTTTTCAGTAGTGTAAAAATCTGAACGTGCCTCAGGGGTCATATCTTTATTCTCCAGCAGTTCTGCTCCATATTTGACAGTGAGTTCAATTTTGCTGAAAGGCAATAAAGAGTGAAAACTCAGTGTCTGACAGCAGCCTCACTGGGTGAAACAGATGGTTAACTGCAGGAGATGCAGGCAGCCTGACAAACTGCAGCACAGGAACAAGGAGCAATTTCGAAGGGGTCCTTCCAAGGATGCACAGAAACACTGTAAAAAATAGTCTCTGTATTAGGAACTACTCGGAGACTTCCTGGGCAGCTCTGGCTCTGTGCAATTGTGTGACCTTAGGCAGGCCATCGACGTCTCTGGGATTTTATTTCTTCATGTGTGGATTGATGAAGTTGGGCTAGGAGGCTTTATTTATTATTTGCTTATTTTGGGGGTGCTAGGGATTGAACCCAGGGCCTCATATATGCTAAGCATGTGCTCTTTACTACTGAGCTACACTCCCAGCCTGAGACTTCTTTTCAATATTAAAAAAAATGTTTCCTTAAAGGTCAAACATTACATATTTAATTCAGTGAATTAAAGAATATATGGCCTGAGGATTACATGTCATCCATTAAAGTTGATCTTAAAGTACAAAAAATATAAAAATTAAGGAATAGTACTAGTTTTTCTTTTTAAATAGAAGTTTCATTTCCTGCATTCCATACACAGTTTTTAAAATATAACTAACTTGGCAGACTACAAAAGCCCATGAGTCTGAAATTAATTGGCAACATTTAATATGTACATTCAAGTACTTACTCAAATGTATAATCTCCAACTACTGCTCAACAGTTAACAACATTTCCACTAAGATTATATTTATGAGCTGCTAAATCTGCATTTCTTGCCCAGATCTTTCTGCTGAACATAGCCAGCTACCCACTGAACATCTCTACTGGAATAGTCTATTGAATAAAGTTAAAACTGAGCTCATCTTCTGCAAACTTGCTCTTCCTCTCCCTGTTGAGTTTTCTAGTTCAGCGAATGAACCCTCCATCCAGCCTCTGGCTTATCTTGTCTCAATGTCTTCCTGTATCTCCTTGTGCACACATTGCCCTTCGCTTGACATTTCAAGTGTCCCCCACTGTCCAGCCCATTCTCACGATCTTTCTGAGATGCAAAATTAATTGTTCTTCCATTCAGCAAATATTTTTTGAGGGTTTCCTACATGCCAGGAAATGTTGAAATCCCTGGGGATTCAGGAATATGCAAAGCAGAGTCCTCACCTTTGTAGCCCTTACACTGCAGGACAGACAAACAGTAAACAAATTAATATGTGAATATATAATAAAATGGTAAGGAGGGCTAAGTGCTATAAAGAAAAATGAGAAGTGGAAGTTGTTAGGTAAGTGGTCAAGGAAGATGCTGAAGGGTGGTATCTGAGCAGGATAAAGGGAAGAATTGAGCCAGGTCAATATCAAAGGAAAGACTGTTTGGTGCACTCGCCAGGTGGGTGGTGGTATCCTACAGTGGAAAGTTGCTTTCGGTGTCCAAAGAACGAGAGGCCAGAGGGGCCAGAGTGGAGAGCCAGAGGGAGAATGGAGGAGATGTGGCCAGGGTGAGGACCAGGGACAGAACCACCACACGAGATCTTGGCTGGAAAGTTTTCCTGCAGGGTAGAGATGAGCCCCGACTCATTTTTCAAAATGATTGCTCTCTCTGCACTGTGGGGAATAAACTGTAAGGGATCAAAAACAGTTGCAGGAAGGTCGGTTTGGGGGCTTCTGCATAGTTCTGGTAAAAGGTGATGATGGATTTATTTTACAGTATTTTCTTATGGTAACATACAGGTAACACAAAATCTACCTTCCTAGGCTAGTGTACTGTATACACCCATTGGGTGTGGCCATCATCATCGTCCATTTTCAAAACCTTTTCATCTTTCCAAACTGAAGTTCTGTGCTCATTAAACAGCAGTTCCACATTTGTCCCCCCTCTTAGGCCCTGGCCACCACCATTCTACTTTCTCTCTTTAAATCTGGTGATTTTTGGTAACTCATGTATGTGGAACCATATAGTATTTGTCCTTTTGTGACCTGTTTGTTTCACTTAGCATAATGTCCCCAAGGTTCATCCGCGTTTAAGCATGTGTCAGAATTTCCTTCCTCCTTAAGGCTGAATGATACTCCTTTAGATACATATTCTTCATTTCGTTTGCCCATTCATCTGTTGATATTTGTGCCGTTTCCATCTTTTGGCCATTGTTAGTGATGCTGCTGTGAATATGGATATACAAATATCTTTCTGAGAGTTAAAATTCCTTGGCTATATACCCCAAAGTCAAATTGTTACATCATATGGTAATTCTGGTGGATTTACTTTGAAAGAAGAGATCACAGGAGTCTATTCCTTTGTTGAGAAATTTTTAGTGGCTTCCTATTGCCCCCAGGAGGAAGTGCACAAGTCAATTTAACATGGTTCAAAATCATGCATTACAAATCTCAAAAGCAAAAAATAGAAAAATGAGATTACATCAAACTAAAGAGCTTCTGCACAGAAAATAGGCAGCAAAGTGAGGAGACAACATGTAGAATGGGAGAAACTATTCATAAATTATACACTTGACAGAAGACGAGTATCCAGAATATATAAAGGACTCAAAAAATGTAATAGAAGTACACACACACACACACACACACATACTCACACACAAATGATTGAATTAAAATGGGCAAAAAAGCCAGATGTGACAACACGTATCTGTAGTCCCAGCTATATCCTTGGGAACCTGGGGCAGGAAGATGGCTTGAACCCAGGAGTTCGAGGCCAGTCTGGGCAACGTAGGGCAAAGGACCTGAACAGGCAGTTCACAAAAGAAGATATGCAAATGGCCAGCATGTGTTTGAAAAAATCCTAAACATCGCTAATTAGCCCATGTTGAGGTATCACCTCATTCCAGTCAGGACGGCTGCTAGCAAAAGGACAAAAGATAAATCTGGCAAGGATGTGAACAAATGGGAACTCTTATACACTGTTGGTAGGAATGAAAATTAGGACAGCTGCCATAAAAAACACTTCCTCAAAGTATTAAGAATAGAACTACCATGTGATCCAGCAATCCCAATACTGGGTATAATCCCAAGAGAGATGAAATCAGTATGTTGAAGAGATACGTGCATTCCCATGTTAGCCACAGTATTATTCACAAGAGCAAAGAACTAGATACAACATAAATGCCCGTCAAGGGTGGATAGATAAAGAAATGTGGTATGTATGCACAGTGGAATATTAGTTTTCAATAAAAAAGAATGAAATCCTGTCATTTGCAGCAACACAGATATTATGTTAAGTGACCCAGGAAAATAAGCCAGGCACAGAAAGACAAGTACCACATGATTTCACTCATACGTGGCATCTAAGGAAGCTGATCCCATGTAACTTGAGTAGAATGGTGGTCACAGGGGCTGGGGAGAGTCGCAGGCAGCTAGGGACAAAAAGGGACTGGTTAATAATGAGTGAGTCACATCTTGATAGAAGGAAAAGTTCTGGTGTGCTGTTATATAGGACGGAGATTATAGTTAACTATATTGCACCATATATTTCAAAATAGCTAGAAAAGAGGATTTTGAATAGTCTCACCATAAAGAAATGATAAGTGTTTGAGATAGATAAATGTCTTGATCAGAGCATTTCACAGTATATACATGTATCAAAGCGCTGTGCTGTTCTCCATAGATATGTACACTATGTCAGTTAAAAAATCCTGCATCAGTCTCACCCTCACTAGCCCTTCACACTCTCCCCACTCCCACACTCTGAGGTCTAGTGACTTCTTTTGGATATAATGAATATACTAAAATTTCACTAAAATGCACAACTCACTGTATTTTAGTAAACTTATAGAGCTGCACAGCCATCACCAATATCAAATTTTAGACCATTTTCATAACACCTCAAAGAAATCCCATATCCATTAACAGTGACTCCCCATTTCCTTCCATCCATACCTTCTAGCCCGAGGCAGTCACCAGTCTCCTTTCTGTCTCTAAATATTTGTCTAGTTTGAACATTTCTTATAAATAGAATCACACAATAAAATCCATTTGGAAACAAGATGGGGCACAAATAGTTATTTTAATGAATTGTAGGATAATTTTGTAGTTCTGAGTTATATAAGTGGCCTACTGTGTTCAGATATATTTTGCTTGCATCTAAATGTCATTTTTTATTTCAGGATAAGTTATGATGAACAAATACATATTTTTAAATCCTGGCTTCCTATCCCTGGCATCTTTCACCTTCAAGGATTCCCCAGAGATCAAAATCTTCTCTTTGAAAAGCATTGGCCTGGAGCAAATCATAGTCTAAACACAGCTCGTAAGAGCAGAGCTAAAATTCCGTTTTGTTTACATTTGGCTGAACTAAAAGGGGTCATTTCAAGAAAGAGTCAAGGACTAGAAAAGGAAATGGGTTGGAATAAACCTAAAATATTTAATGTTTAAAGTTGGGCAACTACAAGAGAACTTCCAGCGATTGTCAACTGCATTATTGAAAAGAAACCCAGAGTTAAGGTATCCAGGCAAATAGAAGTTCTTTAGAAACAAAACCCATAAAATACATAAAGTACATAATACAGCATATAGTGCATAAAAGAGGACACGGCCCATGAAATCTCCCTCGAAAATTCATTCCTTGAGAATAGAAGGTGGGAGTGGGAAAAAGAAAGGGTCATCCTCATTGGACCAGAAATTTATACTCAGAATACTTTAGGGTTAAATAGAAATGAAAGTTAATTCTAATCAGTAAGTCAAACATAATGTTTACATACTATGTTTTTCTAACTCTTCCAAAGCAAAGAGTGGAGGTGTTTATTGATTTTCCTTGCACATTCTGATAGGCAAAAAATTTTTAATTTTATGGGTTTAAAGTTCAGTGTTGTGTTTATTTTCTGTGGAAATCTTCCTATTTTTCTGTTGGGTTTTGGAAATGCAAGTCATTCCAATATGTCTGTCGATGTTAATGTGTTATCCCCCCCTTAAAATGTAATCTCTTATAGATGCTTTGTAACACACATAGCATTTTGTGCATCACCGCGGGGGCTTAATCTCGTTTGCCGCCAGACAGATACTGCCTGTAGACACGGTTACACAGGCGGACGTCTCCCAGGAAGTATACAGATGTCAAGATCTTTGGGTATATGATAGTTCTAAGCATACATGGGATTATAATGTAAATGCAACATGTTTCCTGTACTTGAAACTTCTACTTATTTCTCACCAGTCAGGCTCATCTATTTATCTTTCTTTTAAGGAGAAAATTGCCAAATCCTCCAGTGATCTCATGAAGTTACAATAAGGAGACTCACGCAATATCTACAGTAACACTTCAGTGACCCTGATGAGCACAGGGAGAACAATCTAAACCAGGGACTATGTGTAAGGAACTGTAGTTTATTACTTTCAGGCACATACATAAGCTAAAGCTGCAGGCAAAGTGTCTTCCTGTCAAGGGCCTCCTGGTCTGTTTATGTCTCATTTGTGGCAGACAGAGTAGACAGTAACACACAGCGTGCTAACATGAGGAAAGCAGACTTTGCAAATAAACACAAAAATATTATGAATCCTCTTATTGTCTTTCTTAATTCCCTTATCATGTTTTATAAAGCAATGAGCAACAGTACAACTTCTTTTGCAGATATACACACTTCACAGTATTAAAATGATCGAGGCTCATTCAGTAATACTGATGGTTTGCTCCCTGGGTATGTGCCGAAGAACCCGGCAGTTAACGGATGGCTGAAAGCACGATGGGGACAGTTAAATCTAGAGAGGTGGTTTCAAGGACGTGTGAATGATCCCTTTCTCTAAATCTTTCCATTTCTGTTTCTACATTGCTATATGGCCTAAAAGCAGCCCTACTTTTCCACAGACATGGTTCTCAAAGCTGATTCCTGGTTTCTACAATGTACTATTCTGGTGGTTCTGCAATGTACCTGACTCCTGGGCCTTCTGGGATGAAGCTTAGGAGTTCATGTTTATCAGGTAGCGCCAAGTGATACTACTGGCCGTACCTGAGAAGCTGAATGGAAATGAACTACATTCCTGCATACTGTGTCTGCTGGAGTCCATTAGAGGTGGATATGATGACTTCTTATTTGGAGGTAATTTTTTTTTTTTTTGCATTTCTTGCAGAACAGTTACTTTTTAGGGTGCTATTTAATATTTATTATGGTTCATTCCTATGAGAAATTCTATGACAAATTTACCTAGGATTTAGTGATAGGAAAAATTTTTCCCAAAAGACCGGTCTTTCAACTGATGATCAAAAGAATAAAAATTACTTCTTTTTGCTATGGGCCATAGGAAGCTCAGGGAATAAACAAATATGTAATTTCAGGTTCTCAGCTGAATTTTTCCTGGCTTCTTCCTCAGTATGACCTATGAACTTTCTTTTCGATTTAGTTTTTAGCTGTCCTAGTACAAGTAGCTTTTTATCATAGTGCCTTTGGAAAAGTAGGAGGAGAAACGACAAACATGTAGATAAAATATTTAAAGGGATATAGATTTGGAATGTTGCCAAGAGTTCTCTATTTCCTGCGTCCCACTGCAAGCCAGGCCCAGAGCTGACCTGGGCTGCCTTTCAGCCCACCATGCTCCTCATACTGACCTCTCTCTCTCTCTCGTTTCCTGTGGGTGCATTGTGCTAGTTCAGCTGGAGCCAAGGTCAACTTTCTCTTCGCTTCCCCAAAAGCCCTTCTTCGCCAACTTTCTTAAGATCAACGGTGTTGCTTGAATCTATTAAATTCCAGAATGTCTAGTATTTTGCATTTATTCATCATGAAAAATTGCATTTATCTTCTAAAAATCTTCATTGCCAGGATGGCCAGGAAGCAAGTGTTTGTCAGTGAACAGGCAGATAAATAAACTATGGTGTAGCGATGCAGCATAATTTGGCTATGCATTATAAGCAAAAGAATTCAGTCTCAAAAGACTACACACTATATGATGTCACTTAAGAGAGCAGAAATGGCAAAGATACAGGGACAAAAACAAGTTGCCAGACGTTGGGGTGAAGAAGGAGTCTGACCAGGGAAACATGCAAGAATTTTTTATGATGCTCTGTATTCTGTGTGTGTAAGAATGTTTTACACTCATTAAAGAATCTGTGCAGACATTAAGACTCAGAATTCTATTGTATGTAGATGTAAAAAAGACAAGCTACAGGGTAGGAGAAAATGTTTGCCAAAACACGTATTTGATAAAGGACAAGTAACCTGAATATATAAAGAAGTCTTACAGTTCAATAATAAGAAAACAAATAATTAAAAATGGCAAGATTTGAATAGATACTTCATCAAAGGTGACATACAGATGCTAAAGTAAGCACATGAAAAGGTGCCCAACATTGCCATTTGACAAATGCAAATTAAAACCACCGTGAAATATACTTATTAGAATGAGTAAAAATAAAGTATTTTAAAAACTGACAATACCTAGCCCTGGTGAGGATGCAGAACAGCTGGAACTGCTAGTACTGCTGGTGGGAATGTAAGAAGGTTACAGCCACCTTGGGAAACAATTTGGCATTTTCTTAAAAGTTAAGAATACCACATGATCCAGGAATTTTACTTCTGTGTATTTACCTAAGGAAAATGAAAGCATATGTTCATATAAAAACCTGTATATGAATGATTATGGTGGCTTTATTCATAATTGCCCCAAACTGGAAACAGTCTGAATGTTCTTCAGCTGGCTAGCGGATAAACAAGCTGTGACCTGTCCACACAGTGGAATTCTACTTAGCCAAAGGAACACACCGTCGATATATGCAACAACGCAGATGAATTTCAGATGCATTATGCCAAGTGAGAGAAGCCAGACTTAAAAAGCCACGCACTGGGTGATTGCATTATGACATCCAGAAGGGAAAGATCTACAGGAACAGAAAGCAGATCAATGACTGCTGGAGGCAACGGGCGGAGTTGACTACAAAGGGACACAAAGCATGTTTCAGAGTGACAGAACTGTTCTGTATCTTGATTGTGGTGGCAGTTACACGACCATATGCATTTGTCCAGACTAAGAGACACTTTCACTATGAAGACTAAACCTCACTGTATGCTAATTAGAGTGCATGACTGAAAAGTATCCAGACTTCGCTCAGAGCTGGGAGAACCTGGTACCATGAGGGTTTCACTTTTTCTTTTGTCTCCTTTCAATTTTCTTTTTGAAATCATTGAAGTGTTGAGTGTTTACACATTATCGTCTATCATGCTCAGCATTTCCGGGATGACAAAAAAGTTTAAAATGACCTCAAGTTGTTCATAATTATGAAGACAGACTTTACGTTTTAGACTTCATCTGGTAAGTAATACGTGGTCAATTACAGGGCCTCACATGCGATGACTAATGAATGTAGTCATCTTAGAAAGGTCAATCAGAAAAGTTTTGTGTTGTTTAGATTTAGTTGGGAGGTAGCCAAGGGCGAGGCTATTTAAGAAACAAACTAACCTACAAGCGGGGAAGGTAATTAGAACGTGGACAGGGTGGTGGCAGTTTGGATACCTGGTTGGCAGATTCGGCACAAATCAGGCGCCTCTGAAGATGAGAAATCTTTAACTTTATAAAGAGCACCATGTATTTTTAGTCTTGGGGCCAGGCATGAGTCTGTCTGTATGTCATGCCAGTAGAGATGGAAAGAAAAGGAGAAACCTCAAAATGTTAAAAAAGAAAGGGCTGGGCTGTAACTCAGTGGTGAAACACTTGCTTAGCAGGTGTGAAGACCTGGGTTTGGTCCCCAGCACAGGAAAACAAACACAAGCAATAATAAAACCCATAAGCAATGAAAGAGGAGAAGATTAAAATAGTGATTTCAAAGTTAGGACCTTGGAAGAACTTAACATTTTATAAAGAGGGAAATTTTAACAGACGCTTCGATAGGGGAAGACATGCTGCTGTTTTACTTGGGCCTCTGGTAGTTCAATGTCGGCATGCACCACCCATGTGGGAGATAGCCTTCACACCACTCTGCTGTTCTGGGAACAAACTGGGCACACCTCCACTGTTAGGGCCTCTGCCTGGCTGTTCCTTCTGGCTGAAATGCTTTTCCCTGTAGCTCCATGGTGTCTCCGAATGGTCTCCAGTCTTTACCTAAACCCCACCTTCAGAATCAGCCTTCCCTGACCACCTTATTTTATACCATGACCAGCCCTCTCAAATTCAGAGTCAAGTCTTGCTCTGCCTTTATTTGTCGTACCACTTCCTACGTTCTTGCTTTCTAGCATATCTACTCCCTCAGAAAGCCTGCTGCTCACTGTCACCTCCCCTTGCTAGAATACAAGGCCACAACAACACAGGTCACGAGCGATTCTGTTCCTGGGTGCCTCTGAGCACAGAAAACAGTACCCAGTACATCAAAAGTGAACAATAAACGTTTATGAATACATGAATTATGATAAGAACATTTACTGGGCATATGCTTGGACTATGCAATTTTGCTATGTGCGTTACATAATTTATCTCATTGAATCCTTACAATTACTTTATGGGGGTAAATGCTGTTATTAGTCCCATTTTAAAGAGCAGGAAACAGAGGCACAGACAGATTAAAAGACTGACCCAAGGTTATACAGAGGTAGTAAGTGAAGCCAGCGTTTAGACACAGAAATGGATTCAAGCACAGAACCAGCGGCCCCGGAGCCTGTACACACACACACTCAGGGTTGGCTGGCACCTGGAAGCCCAGAGGATTCCTGGATGACAGATGAGATTTAGCAGCTGGATTTGTCAGAGGAAGCATTTGGAGGAATGAGTTATCCAAGAGAAACCTGGTACTGATGACATGGAGAGACAGGCTGGGAAAGAGACAAGGAATTTGTACAATTCTGAAAGATAATCAATGAATAATCAGTGTATTTTTTTTTCCCCAGTACTGGGAATTGAACGCTAGGGATTTCAGAAGGAAATACATACCCAGCCCTTAAAAAAAAAAAAAAAATATATATATATATATATATATATATATATATTTAAAATTTTTGAAACAGGGTCTTGCTAAGTCACTGAATTGCTCAGGTTGGGCTAGAACTTGAGATCTTTCAGTCTCAGCCTCTCAGAGAGCTGGAATTACAGGCTGGCTCCAAGTGGAATTTGAACTCAAGTGCTTCACATCTCAATCGTGTATAAGGGATACACAGTTTAAATGCACATCTTTAAAAAAGGTAAACAGAAGTTGAATTTTTTTATTCCCCATTTTTCGGTAACATTTACCTAAAATAAAATCCACTTACTGATGATGTTTACTGTACTTGCTTTAGGTGAGTAATAGGTTTCTCTTTCACCATACAGTTGTGACAATTTGTTATTCTTTATACAAAATCTCTAAGAATTCATTATAAAATGAGATTAACAACGCAAAAATAGTTTTTTTGGAAAAAGTCTTAATTTGGATCACTATTTTCCTAGTTCTAGCAGCTGCCCCGGATTATATAAACCTGTGGTAAGTGCAGATTTATTCTTCCGGTGTGTGCTCAGGGGGAGGGTGACCTTTCACTCGCTTATGTCGACCGCCCTCTAGTGGCGGATGGCGAGTCTGCACGTCTCCATCTTGCTCCATCTTGCTGAGCCAAGAGCCAGCTTCGTCTGGAGTACCCCAGGATGTCCCTGGTGGACAAAAACACACGCTGTGCGATTTCACTTACGGAGTGGTCTCTGGTGTTCTTTAAACCCGCGGGAAAATGTGTTGTTTTTATTTATAGATTTGATTCTCTGTCTATCTTTGTGCCAGCTGTTACTGTGACCAACTTTAGTTATAATTATTTCCGCTTCCTATATAACGGAGGATAATTAGTAAACGAGAGTTGGGGACAATTAAGTCTGTTTGGAAAGGATTTACATTTAAAATTCTAACTTCACGCCTTCCTGAAACTAACTGCACTTTTTTACTGAAAGCATAATGTGTGTGTAAGGCTGAGAAAGAACAGAAAATTTTGGGACAGTGGATTCATCTTATTTAGAAGTTCTCTTAAGCTCAGGGAGAAAGTGGTCAAGTTTTGGGATGAGGGAAGGGACACTTGCCTCAGCTCTCCAACGGGCTCTCCTGCACATAGACACTTGCCGTATCCCTCCTAGAAAGCGGTACAGACTGTCTGTAGCTCCCTGGATCTGACATCAATTCATTCTGTATCCTGGCTCCCATTTAAATCTCACTAAATCAAAGGGCAGCGCCTGTCATGATGCATTGAAAAGGTCTTGAATCTTTGGAGTCTGGGTTTAAACTCTGACACTTGGGAGTGTGACTTGGGATACTTTACTTAATCTCTCTTGTGACAAGGGAACATCAGTCCCCACTCTGCAGGGTCAGTAGCTCAGAGGAGGACTGACGTGAAGAGCCTTTCACTTCCGGCAGGCAGGGGAGGACCCTTCCGCTCTGCTTCCCACCACCCATCGCTGATTTATCCTGATGTGGCTAAGAACATGAAGCTCATACTGAAGTGCGAAGCAGACAAGACATAGTAAATTGAAAATTATTTGATGCTCACACCCAGTTTTCTTTATTGTTTTATCAATCTGTCTTCATGTGTTTGGAAGCTATCGTAATAACAATATATACATTTAAGATTATTCTATCTTTCGGGTTAGTTGAAGTTTCAAACAATATCATTATTTGGTAACCTGTAATAATGTGGTTTGCTTGAAAGCCTATTTTGTTTGAAATTGCCTTTGGTACATCAACTCTGCTTTACTGATACTTACTTGGATCAGGGCTCTAGCTCCCTATGCAGTTCTGAAAACCAAAAAGTTCTGAAAACAAAAAGCTATTTTTAGAATCTTTTGGTAGCAAAACCTGATCTACGCTGATGTGTGACTATTTGTAGTCTTTATTCTACGTAATGTATTTATGTTCTTCTTTTGGAAATGTTACTCTTTGATTATGGTTGCTGCCTCAAACCCTGGTGCGTGTGTGATGCAATACATGACATGTGGCCTGTATTAATTTCTAAATTAAAATCAGTCTGGTGTGAAACACATTTGATTCCAGAGTTTGCGTTAAGAGCCCTGTCTCTCGTACAATCTCTTGCTCTCTCTCTCACTTTCCCTCCATGTTCCAAGGTTTCTATTTTTTTCTGTTCTTATGTTTTAGATATGTATCTTTAAGTAACATTTAGCTGGATTTACTTTTAATGTAAAATAACAAACTATCTTTTCAATGGAAGATTTAGTCCACTTAAATCTATTTGTGATGCGTTTGCTTTTGTTCCGTTTTTCATTTTTTGTGCTCTAATATCCCGCCTTATCTATACTTTCCTTCTTTCCCATCTTCTAGGATTAGTGGTCTTTCTCTTTTTTTCCCAAGTCTTTGCTCAGTTAGCTGGCAAGTTGCACCCTCTTTATTCTTCTGTGCTTACTTCTGAAGTATTTCCATGTAGATTTCTCTCACAAAGTCCAAAATCAAGCAACGTTTTTGTCTCTCCTTCAGAACTTCCAGGATTTTCTCTAACTCCAGCCACACGCTGACAGCTTTCACACTATTGTCTACTATTTTAGTTTTATCTTGTTTTTAATTGAAAACTTAGATATTGTTATTTAATGAAAAGCTTTAGTTTTTTTGTCCTTACTTTCCAACTTGTTTGCTTATCAACAATGTATCAAGCACGTATTTTGTGAGTATCTTCTGTCCTCCTTAGCATACAGCACTGGGCAAAATGAAGCCCTTGACACCCAGGGGCTTAATTTTCAGCTCATATTAATGATTTCTTCTTATTTTCAGTTCTTCCTCTGGGGTCATTTTCTTTCTTCATGTGTATTTTCATTGTTGTTGTTCTTTTGCTGGAAGTTTGTTGAATCTTAATTCGTTATTGTTAGGTAGCTTTCTTGAGATACAATTCACATACTGTCCAGTTCCCTTATCTAAAGCATATGATGAAGTAATTTTTAGATATGTGTTATCACCACCACAGTCAATTGTAGGATATTTTTGTGACCTTATAAAGAAGGCCTATACTTTGTAGCAGTCGCTCCCTGTAGTGCATTGATGTGTCCCCCAAATTCATGTCTACATGGAACCTCAGAATGCAACCATATTGGGAATAAGGTCTTTGTACCTGTAATTGGTTAAACTGAGGTCGTGCTAGATTCGTGTGGGTTCTGAAGCCAATATGTAGTGCCCTTGTTAGAAGAAGGGAAGATATTCGGACAAGGCCATTTGAAGAAAGAGACAGAAATTAGAGTGGGGGGTTGGGGATTTAGCTCAGTGGCAGAACACTTGGCTAGCAAGCACAAGCCCTGAGTTCGATCCCCAGCAGCCTCCTCAAAAAAAAAAAAAAAAAAAAAAAAAAAAAAAAAAAAAAAAGAAGAAAAGAAAGAAATTGGAGTGATGTAGCCACAAACCAAGGAAGGCCAAGGGCTTCTGGGAACTACTGGATGCCAGAAAGAGGCAAAGAAGGGTTCTTCCCTAGAGTCTTCAGAGAGAGGACGGCCTGGCTGATACCTTAAAATTTGAACTTCTAGCTCTGGTATTATAAGACAATAAATATTTCTCGTTTTGAGCCACACAGTTGGTAGTTTTTTTTTTTTTTTAATTATGGCCCTAAAATCTAAACAATCCCCACTCTCTTTTTCCCTCAGCCACTGACAACCATTAATCTACTTTGTATCTCTATGGAGTTACCTATTGTAGACACTGACCATAAATGGGGCCATAGAATACACAGCGTTTTATGTCTGGCTTCTTTAGCTTAGCTATCAGATGTTTTCAGAGTTCACTCATGCTGTATCATTTGTTTTTACAGTAAAATATTCTGCAAAAGGATATATCACATTTTGCTTATCCATTTGTCAGTTGGTTGACATGTGTTGTTTCTACCTTTTGGATATTATGAATAATGCTGCCATAAACATTTGTTTACAAGGTTTTGTATAGGCATGTTTTTATTTTTCTTAGATATACAGCTAGGAGTAGAATTGCTGGGTCGTATTAAAACTCTTTAATGATTTGAAGAGCTGCCAGACTGTTCTCCAAAGTGGATTCACTACTTTCCTTTCCTACCAGCAGTGTATGAGGGTTCCAGTTTCTACATATCCTTATCATGTGTTGCTATCTGACTTTTTGATTCTAGCCATCCTCATGGGTATGACAGGGTATCTCATAGTGGCTTTGATTTACATTTCTTTGAAGGTAGATGATGTTGAGCATCTTTCATGTACTTATTGCCCACTTGTAGATCTTCTTTAGAGAAATACCTATTTTGAATCTTTGCCCAATTTTGGAATTACATTATTCATATATTTCAGATGTACCTCCCTCATGATTTTCAAATGTTTTCTTCTGTTCTGTGAGTTGTCTTTTCAGTTTCTTGATTTGGTCCTTTGAAGCAGAGTTTTTAATATTTATGAACTCCAATTTATCTATATTTTCTTGGTTGCATATGCTTTTGGTACCACTTTTAAGAATCCATTGACAAATCCAAGGCCAAGAAGACTTAATTTCAGGGTTTTTTTTCCCAGCTGTAAAACTTGTAACATTTACATCTGTTATTAATTCTGAGTTAACGTTTGTGTATGGTGTGAGGTAAGAGTTCCATTTCATTCATTTGCATGTAGTAGTCTCTGCATCATTTGTTGAAAAGACTGGAAGGAGATTAAAAAGCAATCAAGATGTGCTATGTACTTGCACCTACTCCTTAAAATGAATGTAAACTTCATGTGCTGCAAACATATTCTATTAAAATTTTTTTTAAAAGGAAGGAAGAGCCACTGTCCAGAAAAAAAATGACTATTATTGAATGATCCTGGAACCATTTTAAAATCACTTAGCCTTAGACATTGTATCCTTAATTTTATTCCATTAATCTGTATGTCTATCTTTAGTTCACTGTATTTTGATTACTGTCATTTTGTAGTAGGTTTTAAAATCAGGAATTGAGTCTTTCAACTTCGTTGCACTTATTCAAGATTGTTTAGCTATTCTGGGCCGTTTGTAATTCCATATGAATTTTTGAATCAGCTTCTCAGTTTTTACAAAGGAGTCAGCTGGGTGTCTGATAGAAATTTCAGTGACTGTTGGTCAATTTGGGGAATATTGCCACTTTAAAAATTTTAAGTCTTTCAATCCATGAACGCAAATGTTATTCCATTTACTTATGTCTTCTTTAATTTTTTAAACAGTGTTTTATAGTTTTGGAATATATATTTTGTACTTCTTTTGTTAAATTTATTCCAAGGTATTTTATTCTTTGTGATGCTATTTATTTATTTAGTGTTTTTTTTTTTTTTTGAGACAGGGTCTCGCAGTCAGTGCAGGCGGGCCTTGAACTCGCTATGTAGCCCAGGCTGGCCTCGAACTCACAGCAGTCCTGCCTCAGCCTCGTGAGTGTGGGGATCAATGTGTGCACTGCCACACCTGGCTCGATGCTTTTGTAAATGGAATCCTTTTCTTAATTACATTTTTAGATTATTTGTTGCAAGACTACATAAATAAATTTCTTTTTGTATATTGATCTTATATCCTGTAACTTGCTGAATGCTTTTAGTAGTTATATTTCTTCATCAGTTAGTTTCAGTAGTTGCGACTTTCTAGAAATTTGCCTCTTTCATGTAAGTTATACAATTTATTTCCACAGAATTGGTCATAATATTTATTTAAAATCCTTTTTATGTCTATGAAGTTGACAGTACTCCCTCTTTGTTTAGTATTTCCACTAATTCTTATTTGTGGGGTTTTTCTTCCTCAGGTGCTTCATACATTTAGATTGTGAACTCATATTTGGCAGAACTTCATCTGTGAGAGTGTTTCCTCCAAAGAGGATTTTTATGTGCTTGGTTTTGGCCCTACGTGGTACCAAGAACCTGGGACTACTTTAATTTAATTTCTAAATCTGGGTACTTAGCAGTCACATAAATATTTAAATTCAAAGCCCATATCCATGTGTAGGTAAATTTAATGACACAAATTCTCATGAGAGACTCCCCTTCCAGGCCTGCTTCCTTGATGGAGATAAATCTTTCGTTTGCCCTCTTTCCTGTATAGTCAGGAACTTCTCTTCTGGTTGCCCTTTCCTGGAGAACAAGGCTATTTGAAGGTCTCGGGTCTGTGGGCATGCGGGCATCTCAGGTCCGTCCCCCTCTTGTTACCTTCTGTGGGCCGGTGGCAGCTGGCTATGAGCTTCAAAGCTTTTAGATTTCTGGAATTGACATTTTCCCCCAGGGGAGTCCCAGCTTCTGTTCACATGCCGCTTTGGTTTCAGAAACTTATACATTTTATTTTCGCTTTGGGGAGTAAGACATGCAGTTGGGAATTTCTTTTACTTTTTATAACAGAGCATCTTAAAAGTACTGTATTTTTTGTAATTAATGTAGTATCTGGGTGTTTTTCAGTGAGATGACTGTTCAGAATATCTAGACAGCTGTCCTGCTATAAATAGAAACTATAATTGATCTATACATTGAACTATTAATGGATAATTAGGGTATTTCAAATCAATTTCTCTTTATATGGTTATAAACATTAGTGATCTTGTCTCTTTGTGCAAATATTTACAGAATTTCTCTACATAAATATAAGTAAGAGTAAGCTTGCTGAATTATGGCATGTTCAGCTTTACCAGAGATTGCCAAATAGGGCTCCAAAATGCTTATAACAAGTTATTGGTAACAAGGAATAACTTCTTGCTGCTGGAATCCTTGCCAATACTTGGTAGCATTAAATTACTATTTGCTTATATGATTGGTGGAAAGTGGCATTTGCCTATTATTATTTTTAAAAATTTTTTTATTTTAGTGGTACATTTTAGATATACATGGTAACATTTGTCATAGGGAATTTGTACCTATACATGATATATCTTGCTTCTACTTTTTTTCCCATTTCCCTCCCTCCCTTCAACCTGTCTTCCCGTCTTTATGTATATTTGCCTATTATTTTAATTTGCATCTGCTTGATTGCTAAAAATCAAGCACCTCTTTCATGTTTATTATTTATAATTCCTTTTTTGAGGTATTGACAGCGTTATTCTTTGTTCATTTTATATGAAGTTGCATTTTTCTCATTGATTTCTTAGAAATCTTTATATAACCCTTCTCAATTCTAATTTTCCCTTCAGTGTTATGTCACTTTATTTAATATATACAAGAGATTTAATCAATTTTCCCTTATGATTTATACTTTTGGATTTTGTTTATGGACTTCTGCATAACCCTGGAGTCAAAAAACACATTCTCTCATTTCTCTTAACACATTCCTGATATAAAAATCTCAGAACGTAGAGATTTATGGCTTATGTCCTCCTCCTCATCCAGAAGTTATACTGAGTGAGGAAAGATCCTTTTATTTTCAGAGTAGGGAGAGGAGTCTGGATGGCTGATTAATTTAATCCAGGGGCCATTGTCATTTACAAGACTTGTTTTACCCTTTGAATCTCAGTTCATAAACACTCTCCTCGTTAAGTCTTCCTCCTTACCAAACTAATTTCAATTCAGCCAACATTTATTGAGCATCTTTTATATTCGTGGTCCTCTCCCAGAAGCTCGGAACATAGAGGTGAGCAGTTCCTCTCTGTTTTGTGTTGCTATAACAGCAAACCCAAGACTGGATACTTTATGAAGAAAAGAGGTTTATTTAGACTCACAATTTTGAAGTCAAGAAGTTCAGGAGCTTCTTGGCTTCAATGAGAACTTCATCAGCACAACATGGCGTAAAAGCAGAAGGGGGACAAATGTGTGCAAAGAGGAGACAAGTGTGCAAGGGAGACCCAGGAGAGGTGCCAGGTTCACTTTATAATAGCCCATTCTTGTGGGAACTACATTAATCTCTCGGTGAGAGTGAAGCCTCCATGACTTAATCACCTCTGAAATGTCTCACCAGTTCTTAATACTGTTATATTGAGGTCCAAGGGTCCACATGAATTTTGGCAGGAATACACCAGGTCTAACCATAGCAGGCTTCATACTTTGGTAGAGAACATACAGTACCCAGATGTAGGCACACATTTTCCTGTGGTTACTTGTGTGTTGTAAATTTTGTAGCCAAACATGATGGCTTATGCCTATAATCCCTGGGAGGCTGAGGCAGGAGGATCACAAATTCGAGTCCAACCTGGGCAACTTAGCAAGACCCTGTCTCAGAATGAAAACTGGAAAAAAGGTTGGGGATGTAGCTCAGTGCAAAAGCCCTGAATCCAATCCTCAGTATAAACAAACAAACAAACTCCACCGCAGTCATTGTCTTAATAGATCATTCATGTATAGTTTTCTCCTCCATCAGCCAATCCCATTGGCTCTACCTTCAAAATATAACCCAAATCTGGCTACTCCCTAAGATCTTTGACACTGCCTCCATTCTTTGCCTGGATTGTCACGGCTCCTTCTTTTTCCTTTCCCTGCTCTGTCTCTGTCAGCCGGTCTATTCTCAGCACAACAATCAGCTCCTAATACTCTTCTGCTCAAAACCCTCCAGGAATTCCCATCTCACATAAAGCTGCGGCTTCACTCTTTCCATTGTTGCCTCATACTATGGCCCGCCCCTCTTCTCCCTCCACTTATATTCCCTGTACAGTAGTTTCTGTAAAATTCCAGGCACTCCCCTGCCTCCGCTCTTGGCATTGGCGATTTGCTCTGGTTGACCCCTCTTACCCTGGGATACCACATCTGTGTGCACCGATCCCATAATGTGCTTTGTGTTGCTGCCCAAATACCACATTTCCAGCCAGGCCTTTGCTGAGGTTTGGATCTAGATTATCCCCCAAAGGCTCGTGTGTTAAAGGCTTAGTGCTCCTCTTGGTGCTATCGGAAGGATGTGGATGCCTCTAAGAGGTGGGGCCTAGTAGGAGGTTCCAGGTGACAAGGTGCCCTTGAATGGGATTCTGAGACACAGTCCTGCAGCGTCATCCCCCATGTGCTTCCGGCACCACGTGCTGCCTTGCCGCAGGCCCAGAAGCAACAGGAGCTGACTGTGGACTAAAACATCCAAAACTATGTGCCAAAATGAAATTCTTCTTTTTAGGTGCGTGATCTCAGGTGTTTGTTACTATAACAGAAACCGACTAGCATAGCCTTCTTTGACTACCCTGCAAAAAGTAGCACACTCTCTTCTACCTTCTCTTTCTTTCTACTTTCTTTTGCTTCATGGCCATTATTAACTTGTAAGCATTTGCCATTTATTAAGTATTTATTTCTGTCTACTGCCTCTAGAGTGTACTCTCCTTGAGGGCCAAGGACTTTTTCTATTCACTGTTACATCGCCATTGTCCATGTCATTGTGGGTTCCTGATGTCTATTTATTGAAGGAAGAAATGTGTTCCTGAGGAATGAATGAACAGCAGGTCAACGAGCTGGGGTTGAACAGCATGCAAGCACTGGTTAGACTTGGAAAAGCAGAGGGGCGCAGGGAGCAAGTGACCAGAGGAAGGAAGAGAGCAGACAGAGTTTTCCTATTTTGTAATTTTACTTGGAGCCGTCGGGGCAGCTGGTGGCCTTGGCACTGCTGTCCTCTGCTACCTCTGGCATTTGTTTCTTTCCTAAAGGTCCTGAAAGAGGGCTGGGGATCTATCTCAGTGGTAGAGCACTTGCCTCACAAGCACAAGGCCTGAGTTCGATCCCCAGCACACACACACACACAAAAAAAAGTCCTGAAAGTGAGTCTCAATAAATATTTCTAGACTGACAGCTTAATTGAGTCATTATAGGAGGATTTCTGCCACATGACTCAGAAAACAAAATCTCTTTCCAGATTGCTTTGCTGGGCAGGCTTGTTCCAGAACTCCTGGGGGAGAGAAGGGTCGTACTTTTCCTGTGCTTGTGGTTAGAGCTCTGGAGGCTGATTGCAGGAGACGAGTTTCATCCCCTGGTACTGGGGACTGAACCCAGGACCCCGTGCATGCGAGGCAAGCGCTCTGTTATGGAGCCACATCCGGGCCCTGGAGATGGGGTCTGTGTAAGATAAAGGCTGATGTAGGTTGCAAAGCTACGCAAGAAAAAGGCAAAACGAATGAGATGGAACTTGACAGGAATCCAAAGCTTAGCATTTAATTCAAAGTGTAGGTGAGAAATAGTACAAGTGGGTTAAATCTCAACTTTTATTGGTTGCCATCTTTAACTTCAGTTAATCACTAATTTATACTTTCAAGTGATTTGATTTTTGTGTATATATTTAAAGACCATGTTGTCTACTAGAATATATGCCAAGAGAGAAGACCTGCCTGTCTGTTAGTCACCTACATAAAATAGTTGGTCATCCTGTGGCTCACATGCGGTAGAAATTAAATATTAAAAATAAAGCTCCAGACGGTACAGAAGCTGTCTTTTAACTTTAGTTCTCACAACCAGAAACGATCAGTCAGAAATAGAGCTCTAGGGAAAAGTTTTCCAGCCCGTATCCTAACGTGCAAGTTACTCCAGTTCTGTTAAAGGACAGGGTGAGTTTTTCATCGTAGGAAAGAAAAACTTTGTGGTACCTTTTGCAGTCCTGCATGTAAACTTGTGCCACAGCAATGAGAATGGAGATATCTGCAGCAATGACAAGATGACTGTAAGTAGACACACTGGAATGCTACATTCTGAGGACTGTCGATGGCTGAACTCTCTGCTGCAGCACACAGAGCAGGAAGGTGTGGTGCGGGTGGAGGCGGGTGGGTGGCACGGGATACAGACGGGCACTGGGTCTCTGGGGGAGGCAGGAGCACCTGAGCAGGTGGCCTCAGACAAGGGCAGGGACTGAGGAGCTGCATAGGAGAGGAGCATGCAGACGAGGCTGGGACAGCAAACGAACAACAGAAAACCAACCCGAACGAGGGTGAAGTGGAAGAGTGACTTACCTGAAGACCACAGAGACCCAAACCAGGAACCCGACCTTTCAGTTCCCTCTCCTCCTCTCTCTTCATTTCCTTATCCTCCCCCTCCTTGCCCTCATCCCCCTCAGCCTCCTCTGTTCATTCTCACTCTCCTTCTGTCCCTCTCTCCTCTGCTCCTTTTCTTCTAACAGAGATACCCAGCAGGAAAAGCAGCTTTCAGCAGGCATCAAGGATCTACAACTAGACAGGAAAGACTCTTCTCTCTGTCCTAGATGGAAGCATCCTGGGTGAGGGCTCGGACTGTCCAGACAGGGTCCTTATGTCCTCCTCTTGGACTTCTGTGGCTGGAGAGTGCGCCCCTACTAAAAACATTTCTCATGACTAGAATTTTGTCTAGAATACAATTGTCTGATAGATAAGTTCCCTTCTTTGGGAAGGGAACAGGAGTGAGCAGTTTCTGTATTGGGAGGTGGCTTTGAATAGACAGGACCACTGGTGCTTTTATTTGTGTTGGGCAGCCCTTATGAGGGGTCCTGCCAGACACCGCCGTTGACATCCTAAATGGAGGAGAAATGGACAGTTCTGTAAGGACCCCACCCTGGGAGAGTGTGTGTGCGTGTGTGTGTGTGCGTGCGCGCACGCATGTAGTCAGAGTGTAGTCAGAGCGACTAGTTCAAATTACTACTCTATCACTTTATTAGCCATGCAACTTTCTGTCTCACTGCTCCTGTTTATAAAATGAAAATAATAGCACCATTTTCAAGGAGTTGTTAATAGGGTTAAACGACTTGTTATAAATTAAGCTCTTAGAATAAGCGTGGAATATGAAAGATCAGCTATTGCTATTACTAATATACATAACCCTAAAATAAAACCGTAAAGGCCACCCATTAAATCAGGACAAGTCTCTTGCCAGGTCTCATGTGATCAGCATCGTGTGCTGCTTTTGCTCCTGATAAGTTATCTGGGCTCTCGGAGGCTGCCCTCTGTCATTCTGGGCCTCCATCCCTGGAGTGAGTGTCTTTCTCGTTTTATGACATAAAACAATTTATTCCCCAGAGTCAGGGTTCCAGAGGCCCCAGGGGTACAGCCTCATGTGGATGCTCGCAATGGACAAAGCTGTACATGCTTGACCTGTAGGTCTGTGTTTCTAATCAACCTCCCTCCATTCCACAGCGATGGGTCTTCCACACCTGGGTGGCTTCATGTCCATCTGTTCACTGCAAGATCCCCGTGTGTGTGTGTGTGTGTATGTGTGTGTGTGTGTGTGTGTGTTGCTTGGGGTTGAACCCGGGGCCTCTGCACAGAGCTACATCCCTAGTCCTTTTTTGTTTTTAATTTTGAGACAGAGTCACAGTAAGTCAAGTTGCCCAGATAGGGCTTGAACCTATCATCTTCCTGCCTCAGCCTCCCAAAGTGCTGGGATTACGGGTATGTGCCACCACATCTGGCCACTTATTGTGGTCCTCACACCCCTAATAGATTCTTTAGTACATTTCCCTTAGCTTCAAGGCTTTTTGTTTTGGTTTGTTATTTTTTTTTCTTCTTTGTTTCATTGCACAAACATCTATGTTTCCACGAGGTTCTACTTTATCCTGAGTATTATGCTTGGCTTGGCATCATTTATCTTACTTCCATTTTTTATGTTTTCAGTCTCTAATCCTCTCTTTTTCTAAGTTTCCTTGACACAGGAAATAACAACTTTCATGTAGTTGGAAGTGAACCTCTCTTGTTGAAAATGTATTTTAAAAATAAATCTTTTATTTTGTGTGAGAGCACATTTCAGTGGGGAAGGGGTCGTAGATACCAGATTGTCAATCTATCTGTGCGTCTGTGTGTCATGAATTACATATCATTCATTCCACAGTGTGGGTTCAGCCTTTTCAGTTCATCTTTTTGTTGAATTTGTAGTTTTCAGTTTTGAAGTATTTACTTTTAATGATAGACATTTGAGTCAAACATACTCAGCAACATTTATGGTTTCTAATTTGTTGCTCAAGGTGGTCAAAAATCAGTCAAGAACAGACAAATACGTGAAAAGGGCCTTCTCCACCTGAATGTGACTTCTTGTATCTTTGTGCCCGTTTGCTTGCCCGCGCATGTGTGTGCGTGTGTGTGTGGTGCTGGGGATCAAACCTAGGGCCTCGTGGATGCTAGGCAAGTGCTTTATCATTTGGCTTCACCCTTTGCCCATTTTCATGCCTCTTAAAGTGGGACTAATAATATTTCAGTTGGGAAGAAAATAGGTTAATTAGATGTCAATAAACCTCTTCAAATATGTTACATTTTAGGCATTAGATGTCAATAAACCTCTTCAAATATGTTACATTGTAGGTAAAACTGTGATTATTAAGTTATTTATAATATAAACATAATCATTGAGAGGGCAAGGATCTAGTGAGAGACACTGTGCTTCCTAAAATCTACATAATTTCATCACTTCTACATTTACATTCCATTTACTATACATTTATTCATCAGTCTTCAGCCAGGTATCAACTCATGCTATGAGTGACATTAATAATTTGAGCCGGAGAAAGAATGAGCCAGAGAAAGAATGAGGCACGACCTCAAAACAGCAAGGAGCAGGCTTTACTTACGGAGTAAACCCGGCCAGAGGGGAGACTTCTCAGGAACAAAGGAGCAGCTCTCTGAACAAAGGGGCTTTAGGGCTTATAAATGGGTTATGGTGGCAAGAAGGGTGGCTGGCCCTTGAGATTTCTGCATGGTAAGGTATTTCTTTGTTCCTCCTTATCTTGGAGCTGTGGGCCTTGGGGAGTGTCTAGGGCTGAAGGAACTGGACATCCCTTTCCTGGTGGCAGGCACCCTGTGTGACTTATGGCTCTTTGTTATCTTACAGCTGTGAGCATTGTGGCCTTGGGGAGGTCTTGGGAGCTGGGAGTTCTGGGAGTTCATTGTTTCCCACGGGACATTTAATTTTACAGCCGTTAGTGTTTCTGACTAGGCCTGGTTAGAAGTGTTTGGTGATCAGAATATACAACAAGTGAGGACTCACCTGATGAATGAGATAAAGTTACATCCTGGGAAAGTTTATTGGAAGAGACAGATTTGTAAATGAGTAACTACAACACAGTATTTTAGTCACTTTTTAGTTGCTGGAACACAATGCCCAACACTCACAACTTTAAGGAGGAGAAATTTATATTGGCTCCACTTTTGGTCCATGGCTGCAAGGTAGCGCCATCAGTGATGTGAAGCTTTTAGAGCTTTTAGCAATAACAAACGGCTGGCTGCAGCACACATGCCACAGGGTTTGCCAACGCTGTGTGGTGGAGGAAAGCTGCTCATCCTGTGGCAGTCAGGAAGCAGCGTAAAGGGAGGAGCTAGTGAGGGAGAGACACCTTTCCAGGTCATACCCCAGTGACCCACCTCTCACCAGGCCCCACCTCCTAACTATGTTCGTAAGACTCACCAGGGACCTAACCCACTGGTGAGTGTGGCACTCCGGTGATCCAAGCACCTTCCAAATGCATGAGGCTTTGAGGGGGCATTTTGGATTCAAACCATAACACACAGTGCAGTGAATACTGCGGGCAAACGTACGAGTCATGGGAAGAGGAAGAATGAGTGACCGTGCATAGTGGGAAGTCAGAGCTCAGCACTCTCAACGTGTTAATGGTTCCATGAGGAGATAAGGAACTGGGGAAGGGACTTCCTGGAGGAGGAAATCTGTGCAAAGACCACAGTGTTTTGAGAGAATGTGGAGTGTTCGGGAGGAGGGGGGACTCAGGAGACACTCGGGCAGGCCTGCCTGTGAGGGAAGGCTGGGAGTGCATATCACAGATTGGGGACGTGTCCAAGTATCATGCTAAGGATTTGGTACTTCCTTTCAGAAGGAATGATTTAGTGACATTAAATGGAAACATGAGTCAGTCAAAAGCTATTAGAAAATCATAGAAATACTTAGGGTATTATCTTCCTTTCACTATGATGAGTCACCAGAGGTTAAAAATTTATAAAGAAAAAAGACTCATTCTGGCTCACAGTTCTGGAGACTCCAGTCCAAGATGGGGTGGGAAAATCACTTATCAGCCTCTGATGTGGGCAGCACTTCATGGAGAGCAAACTGCACATCACAAAGGAGGAAGCAAAGCAAAAGAAGAGACAGGAGTCCCACCATCCCCATGGAGGCCGTGGTCCCAGTGACCTAAGGACCTTGCACTAGGCCCCGCCTCTCAATAGTGCCAGTCTGCGGACAAACGCACCTTTGGCCAAGCCATAGTACTCAGTAAACAGACATGACACCTCCAGAGATAAGGGAGCAGTTGCCCTTTAGATGAGTTTTTTGAGGATGCTAATTGGAAAAAGGAATTTTTTTCAACTACACTTGGGAAAAACTACAGATTTACTATCCCTCTCAGGGAAATATTATCCAGAATACACGAGAGCTCTATGATGACCAGCAGAAAAGCTGTTAGTTTAACCCATTTAACTCCTCATTTCCTGAGCTTATTTGACCATAAAATATGATTTCCAGGTAGAATATGGGCATCCAGTTAAAGGTGAATTTCAGATAAACAAAGGATAATTGTTTAGTTTGACTAAAGGACACCATGGAATTAGAATTCTGAGGAACACACATAGCTTTTAAACTTAAAAGATATTTTCTGACGAGACAAGGAAAGCGCCTCATCTCCCATTTAAGGACTCTGTGGATCCTTAAAATGTCTGTAAGAGGAAACTGAAACTACTTAAATTATTTGTGATTGCTTCTGAATTTTAATCTTTAAAGTGTCTTTTGTATTTTATTTTTCTTTATTCCTTAGTAACTGCATGTTCATGTAAATAATATTTGGTTTTTTTGTCATTGATAAAAAGTATTCCCCTTCCAGCAATAGGATTTAATGAATTGATCTAATTATTCAACACACTGTACATCTTTTGAGAGTCTGCCGTGTGTCAGGCACACCAGGTAAGGAAATGAATGTGGACAATGAGTTCTCTCCCCTACGTGGAGCCTGGGGTGCTGCGGGCCTTCCCAGCCAAACTGTGCCCCTCTAGATTAAGCGTAGCACGTAGATCCTCCTCAATCTGGCTCCAGACCATTCACATCTCTGACCTCCCGCTGTTGCTCGCCTGCTAAGTTTGAAGTCACCAGGACACATCAAGTTTTCATCATTTTGGGCCATGAATTCCTTTCCCCAGGAGGCCCTGTTCGCTTGTCCTTCTCCTTTCCTCCTGATCATACTTGGCCTTCAAGATTTAGGGTAAGCATGAATCTTGGAAACATTTTTTGACTCCTCCCTTGGTCTGATTGGGTGTCTTTTATTTGTTGTACTTCAAATAGTCCTCTGTATCCCAAGAACAACTCCATCTCAACACTTGCCAAATAAACTTACTGTGATTACTCACTTACTTGGATCTTTCTCCCACATTAAACCCTTAGCTATCTGAGACCAGGGGCTCATATCTTTTTACCTTCTATGTCAAAGGCCCACAGAGTGTTCCTGTCAAACAGGCTGACTTATAAGCAGTCATGGCAATTCTACACATTGCAACCATGGTCCCAAACCAGGGAATAATCTTTTATATCTACTCAGAATAGTAAGATTACTTGACTTGCCTTGGTGGGTCATATTCCAGTCATGAGAATTATTTGGAATAATATCCCCTGCAAATCCAAGTGCCACAAGAAAAGTTAGAATCATCCCCTCTTAGAGGATGCAAAGTTATAGTTTAGTTAATTATGACTTTATCAGAATAGAAGTTAAGAATGAACATATAAGCACCCTTCTTCCATGTCTTAATCTTTTAGTCCATTTCTACAATATTCCACTTTCCTGATCCCATTTTCACCACACAGATAGGTGACGGGATGCCACGGGTCCACAGAAGGCTACCACTCTTAAGATGTAGGGCGAATGGCTTCTGGAGCAAGGAGTGCATGCTATGTTTCTTCTTGCACCCGAGCAGAAGTGTGCTTCCCCTCCTTTCCTGATCATGTCCCCAGTCTCTACTTGTATTAAAGCCATAGCCACCAAGACTAATATGCAGCCCAAACATCCAGAACAGCTTGCGTATTCTCACAGAGGCTGGTCTGGAGACCATGGCTGGTCATAGGTGATAAGGTGATTTCTCATTGACAGCAGTGAGATTGTTGGGATAGGAAGGCAAGGGAGGACTGGGAAGGAGGCGAGTAGACACTGACCATTGTGTTGAAAGGATGCCTGAACAGCTGTTGTCCTAAACATACATATGTAAAAAAAATGTATGTGTGCGTGCATGTGTCGGGGACACTGGAGATTTAACTTAGGACCTAGCAATGCTTTACAACTGAGATATATCCCCGGCCCAGTCCTACACTTTTGGGGTTCAAGGAATATTTATACAGCTCTCACAGAGTGGCAGGCTCATTTGTCACTTGCAAAGTACCTACAGTTGCTGCCTTCACAGTGCTTATGGGCAAATAGATATAAAGAAATACAAATATTTTGATGAGAGTCTTATAAGATGCTAAGAGTATCCTGTAGGAGTTGACATGACACCCCACTAATCAGAGAATTTAACAGAACAGTCCAGCCCCTCTGGATGGATGGATGGATGGTTGCCTTGACTCTTTGTCCAGGATCTGCAGGGGGTAGATGTCCCCTTTTTCTTAGCTTCTTCAAGGAACTAATCCGGTAAAGAGCAAACAGAGCCAATGATAGTGAAGTCAGTGGTGCCCAGCAGGAGTCAGGGTGAGGGACGTCCCTGGCCTGCATGTACGTGCGGTGACACTGGGATCCATGTATTCCTTAAAGATGAGAGTAGTCCCTTCTTGTGGAGACTGTGGATTGGCTAGGGTGTTTATCACTGAAAAAGAACAATCTTGATTTGTTGAGTCTCATCTGACAGTGAGTGAACTCATATTCTTTTTAGTATATTCTTTTACCACTATGCCTTGCGGTGCCCACTCAGTAAGACCATGGAATGTGTTACCTAACTCAGAATTGTTCTTGAATGCACAAAGCATAAGTAAATACGGCTTGTGAGGCTAAGAAAAGGAAAAAGTATTCTGCCTCTTTTAAGCACAAACTTTTTTCCTATGGAAACTGGGATTCTGCACTGGTACTGTCTTCCGTGGTTGCTGTCGGGACTGGAGTACAGGTCATGGACTTTGACGGTGCGGTTCCCTGACAACTAAACCCCTTCCCCAGTGTTACAGCCAGACTGCAAGGCAGAATTCTGCACTGTGTCTGGTGGCATTTAACAAGACTTTGTGGTGTCTTGTACTTTGATGATTCGTAGAGTACTGCGACAAGTGAGTTTAGCAGCTCAGGGCAGTTGCTACAGTAATAACTAGTGCACATTTTGAGATCCATTAAAATATTTTTAGAATTAAAGTTGTTTAAATATTTTGATAATGTTCTCTCAACTAAACTGAAATACAGAAAATTCATTAATTTGTTAAATATTCAACCTCATAAAGCCCTTTAATAAAGATACTTGAGAAGGGTATCTAGACAGTTAAATAAAATGAGAGGCTGTCACTAGACTGACCTCCTGAAACCATAATGCAGCCTGACACTTTCATTTTCCTTTATACCAAAAACTATAGGCCCTCTTCTGGTGTTGTCATGAGTTATTGACACTAGGTTAAATATCGGTCTGGGATATAGAGCGTAACAATCTGTTTGACAGACTGAAAAATTTCCATGTAGCAAATAAACAATCCTTCACTACTGACCAAATTCAAATCACTCTGTCACCCTCAAGGCAATAAATAACCCATCTTGGATAGAAACTCGTGATGTGTCCACCCACTTCCAGCATTTTCAGGGTCCAGGCAAGAGTACAAATGGAGGCTCGCATGACATAAGTCTGAAAATTATAAACCCAGCTAGCAACTTTTTAAATGAAATATGACCTTTCCTCTTTTACCGACAAGAATACTTCCAGTGTACTTGGAAGGCAAGGTCCAGCTTAGAATTCATAGACTGCTTAGTGTTTTTATTTCTTTATCTTTTTATTAGTACATGTTTGCAGTATGTAATGACTGCCCTTATTGTGGGGAATTGGCACATACATAATATATCTTAATTGTTTTTTTCCCTCTCTCTTTTTTCATCCCCCACTCTCCCTTCCTCTTTTCTCCTTCCAACTCTCAGTCCCCTTCCCATTTGCAGGAGCTTTGTTTTCATCTGTCTATCTGTCCATCTATTTATCTCTCCTCCTGCCCATCCATCTGTAGCCACACTGACCTGTGATAAAATGAGGAGTGCTGGCCTAGTCCTCACCCACCTCTAGCCGCACTCTTCTTACCGTCACATACTGTAGAGGCCCTGTTGGACATGGGACATGTGGGGACACCCTCCCCTGGCAGAAACAAGCTCTGTCCTTCTTCCACCACCGCCCAGTAGCTGCTCATCCCCCACTACACCATCATGGGGTGAGGTGGGCACGCTAGCTGCTCCGTCTGCCAGGTCCAGAGAGGAGACTAATGCAGGCCTGCAAGAGCCCTCGGGGCCATTTGGGAAGGGAGTTCTTGGGTACCTGAAATGTGATCGGGAGGGAGGGCAGGCGCTCCAGACAGCTGTGGCCTTCAGGCATGGCCAGAGAGTGGTGTGAGTGCGCTCCCTGGAGCCTGAGTTCCAGGACGGAAAACCTTACCACCCCGCAGGGTGGGTGCCAGGAAACGTCCTGTGTTAGCTGAAGGCTGAAACCAACCCCTCTCGTTTACCCGTGTTTGATTTTCCCAGAGTATCTTCTCTACTTTCCTAGACCAGTGATTTAAGGGATTTATGAACCGAAACAAGGGCATGCCATTATCCGTGGGAAAATAGCCCAGGAAAAAGGTAAAGTGCCTTCCCGCAGTGTGTGGGGTATTACCGGATGCTTGGGTTGCAGACAGAACATCAAAAGCAGGGAACTGAAGCTGCTCTCTTACCTTTGGGATCCTTCAGGAACGCCTTCGTCTTTTCCATTAGTCAGGGGCTCTCCCCGTGTCGCCTGTGACACTTTGCTCCTCTGCCATTGCCCTATTTTTAAATGATACCAGCAGGGCTGGTTGCGCTGGATTGTCTTCTCTCCCTGATAGTCATCTCTGTCTGTCCCATCTGACATTAACGATTTTGTGTGTGTGGGTCAAGGTCTCTCCCGGTTCCCTTGAAGCCTGGTAGATACCTTTCCCACCCACCCAGGGAGCGCCAGTCCATCTTCCTCTGCAAACCTCGGTGGTGATTCATCTGGGGGAGGAGTGTGGAGGCCAGCCGCACCTGAAAAATGTGCCTTTGGGATCCTGGGGATTTAATTGCTCTGTACTTTGCATTTGCTTTTACTATTTCAACCAGTGTAACCAGAGACATGAGAATAAAGCTGCTTATTGACATTTCTTCATTTCATATCAGGAACTAGAAAATGAAATGAATAAAATATATATATATATATTTTTTTTTTTGACAGAAGGCCTCTCCTTTTCACTGATCTGTGCTCCTTAGCTCATTTCCTGCCAGGGTAATTTCAGGTTCAACCTGTTTTTTTTAAAGTTATGAATCATATCAGTGACTCAAGCCAATTTTGGTAGGAATAAAAAAGCTAAGCTAGCTGTCTATAAAGAATCCAACTTAGAAAGGAATGTGAATTATTATTCTTGGAACTTCTGGCAAACATTTACTAAAGCATTATTCATTCATTCATTCAGCAAAAATATGTCGAAGACATGTTTAATGACTGGTACCATATATAAAGGCAATGAGATGCTCTTCTCTGAGTGATGTGTAGATTTTTTAAAAATTGGGTTCTTGGTTTTTACAGAGTGAGACAACACTCAGAAGTAGTGGTTACTATAAATTTGTCGGCGGTGCTGCTATTAAAAAGCACAAGAGAAAGGATGGAGTTCTTCAACCCTGACATACAGTGATGGTGCATTGATATGTTAAACACTTATTTTCTAAGTCACAGAGCTGGAAATTCTGAAAAGAATATACGTACAAGTTTTCTATTTTGCTATGAGAAAAGGGATGCCCAGAGAGGGAAAATGACTCACTCAAAGTGGCACAGCAGGTCAGCCTGTGGCAGAGCCAGCCCTGGAGTCTGGATTTTCCTTCTTTCTGTGAGTGAGAAACAGTCATGATACTTATTTTTCCTTGGGAACAATCACGATAGTTATTATTGTTATTATTTTACCTATTATGAAAGCAAGTCACTCTCTCTTATGCCATATGACGTAACGTTCACCTGCCTTAGCAAGATAGGTATTGTTATCTTTACTTAAGAGAAAGAGGGAAACAAGGCTGGGAAAAACGTGGCTAGGCCACTTACCAAAGACATCCTGATTGGTTAGTGGTGAATCTAGAATTGGAAAAGGCAAGAATGAGATCTTCAAGGTCACATTCTTTCCATGTGTCCCCACCACTTTGCTTCGCACTGCCCTTCCAAGAATATCTTCCTGTGATTATCGGCTTTTCTTAAACAATTGAGAACCAATGGGGAGGACTGGGAATCTATCTTAAATTAGGGTCTGTTCATCCAGTCATTCTTTCCTTCATTTTCCTTGGTGCAACACTTGGCGTGTGGAGCTATGAGGTTATGGGATTGAGGGGAGTGAGATACAGACCTGTCCCTCAGATCCCGGGGACTCGGGGTGTGGGCCTTCTCCACAAATAACTGTAAGATAGACTGTAATAACAAATTAAAAGAAGGACAAAGTGTTATAGGAATTAGAGTATGGAGAGATTGAATGTTTTACTCTTTGACCTCTAGGTGGGGAAAGAGATTATATGCTTATAGTGATTTCCTTTTTAGAGAGACCATAACGCTTTATCAGAATAATTTGTTTTTTTTTATTGTATTACATATTGATGTTATAATAGTATAACTTTATGAGGCTCAAAGCGACATTATGATGTATGTATACAATGTGAAATTATTAAATCAAGCTAATTAACATATCCAGCACCTCAAATACTTGTTTTCTGTGATAAAAACATCTACTCCTAGCAATTTTGAATTGTAAAATACAGTATTATTAACTGCAGTCACCAGGATGTGCAATAGATCTCAAAAAATTTTTCCTTCTGTCTAACTGAAACTCTCTGTCCTTTAGCCAACATCTTCTCATTCTTGCTGTTCCGAGCAACTGATAACCGCAATTCTGCCTTCTGCTTCTAAGAGTGTTTTACATTCCACATATATGTAAGTGAGAACATGCAGTATTTTTCTTTCTGTGCCTGGCTTTTTAAAAAACAAAAAATAATACCTTCTAGGTCATACATGTTGTTGCAAATGACAAAATTTCTTTCTTTTTAAAGACTGAATAGTATTCCATTGTGCAGATATATTACATTTTCTTTGTCCATTCATCTACTGATATACACTAAATTGATTCCATAACTTGGTTATTATAAATAATGCTGTAGTGAACATGGGAGTGCAGATATCTCTTCAACATATTGATTTCAAATCCTTTGGATATTTACTTAGAAGTAGGATTTCCAGGTCATATATAATCCTACATTTTAGGAGTGGGCACACGTGTGTGTGTGTGTGTGTGTGTGTGTGTGTGTGTGTGTGTGTGTCTGTGCGCGCGCACGCGTGCACGTGCTGGGGATTGAATCCAGGACCTTATGCGTGATAACCATGAAGCTACACCCCTAGCTCCTATTTTTAATTTTTGAGGAACCTCCATACACTTTTCCATAATGGATACATTGACTTACATTCCCGCTAAGAGTATAAAAAAAGGTTTCCTTTTCTTAACATCCTTGACAAATTTGTTTTATCTTTCTGATAATAGTCATTCTGACAGACGCGAGGCAGTTCTTCATTGTGGTTTTAATGTGCATTTCCCTAATGACTTGGCTTGAGAATTTTTCATACTCCTCTTGGCCATTTGTAAGTCTTCTCAGGACCAATGTTTATTCAGGTCTTTTGCCCATTTTAGAATCAGGTTATTAGAGTTGTTCATGTATTTTGAATATTAACCCCTTGCCAGATGTATGACTCGCAAATATTTTCTCCCAGTCCACAGGTCAGTCTTCACTCTGTCCTTTGTTTTGCTGTGTAGAAACTCTTCAGTGTGTTGCAATCAGTTTGTCTCTTTTTGCTTCTGTTGCCCAAACTTTTTGGGTCAAATTCAAAGAAAGGATTGCCTAGACCAGTGACAGCAAACCCTTTAGAGACGAGCGCCCAAACTGCACTGCCAAACCCACTTATTTATCTCGAAGCACCAACATTGCAACTAAACCCAAATATCGAGGCTTTAGTTTAGAAAAAAACAACTCACGCATTAACATCTTTTGTCTTAAAAGAAAAACAAATAACACGAGTGCCACAGGTTCACCACCACCGGTGAGACCAGTGTGTAGTTTCCCCCATTTTCTAGCAGTTTTATAATTTCAAGCCTTACGTTTAAGACCTTAATCCATTTTGGGTTGATTTATGTACATGGTATAAGGACCTACTTTCATTCTTTTGCATACAAGTGTCCAAATAGCCTTGCTATCCAGTTGTCAGAATAGCTCTTATTGAAAAACTGTCCTTTCTCCCATTGTTCATTCTTAGCACTTTTGTCAAAAAATCAATTGAATTTAATATGTGTGGATTTTATTTTGGGGCTCTCTGATCTGTTTCATTGGCCTGAGGGTCCATTTCTGTGCCATTAATATGCTATTTTAATTATCATAGCTTTGTAACATTGTTTGAAATCAGATTGTGCAATACCTTTAGTTTTGTTCTTTTTTTTTTTTGTGCCGGGGATTGAACTCAGGGCCTTGGGCTTGCAAGGCAAGCACTCTAACCGCTGCACTAAATCCCCAGCCCTAGTTTTGTTCTTTTTCCCAAGATTGCATTGGCCATTTTTGTTTGTATTTTGTTTTACTTTGTGTTCTATGGTTCCGTGTTAATTTTAGGGTTACTGTTTCTATTTTCGTGAAAAAATATCATTGGAATTTTTATGGGGATTGCATTGAATCTGTAGTATAAACACTTTAACGGTATTAATTCTTGGTCTATGAACATGGGATATCTTTCCATTTATTTATTTTCATCTATTTCGTTCATTAATATTTTATAGGTTTCAGTGTAAGGTTGTTCACCTCCTTGATTAAATTTTTCCTTAAATACTTTACTGTTGTATCTATTGTAAGTGATTCTTTTCTTGATTTAAAATAGTTCATTGTTAAGGTACAGAATCACTGCTGATTCTCTATGTTGATTTGGTATCCTGAAACTTTATCGGATTTGTTTATTAGTTCTACAATATTTGGTATCCACCTAGGCTCAGGAACCCTTGGCTGCTCAAGTCTCTGAATAAGATGACATAGTATAAGCCAGATGTGGTGACATGTCTATTTTCCCAGCATTCTAAGAGGCTGAGGCAGGAAGATGACACATTGGAGTCCAGTGAGGGGAAAAAAGAGATGTAGTTCAGTGTGAGGGCCCTGGTTTTAATTCCCAGAGCAATTTAAAAAAAAAAAACTTATGGTATTTGGCAATAGCTGTATATATCTCCTCCTGAATACTTTAAATCATCTTTAGATTACATATAATATCTAGTACAATGTAAATAATTGTTACACTTTGTTGTTTAGAGAATAATGACAAGGAAAAAGTGTGTACATGTTTAGTA
Source organism: Hystrix cristata (assembly GCA_004026905.1). NCBI lineage: Eukaryota > Metazoa > Chordata > Mammalia > Rodentia > Hystricidae > Hystrix > Hystrix cristata. Next base: position 26,526 of record PVJO010008380.1, on the reverse strand, counting down.
CAGACTCAGTTTTAGAAACATATATATATATTTAAAAATACTTTGATCTATGTTTGAATCACGGATAGGGAACCCATGGATATGGAGAGCTGACTGTATAAAATCATGTCATCAGCAAAAGTGACAATTTCACCTTTCTTTCCTATGTGGGTGTCTTCTCTTTCTCAAAGAATAATTTGTTAGTGAACTTAATGGGAAGTCTAGACTTTCCAAATAGGCCTTTGGAAAATGATAAAAACTTCTAAATTTGTAGACAGCGCAGTTTTATAGGATGTAAAAATTCAGATGCTCACTAAAATTTAATTAGTAACAAAAACATATTGTTATTAAATTTTCTAGGATCTCACTTTGAGTTATGTAAATTTGAATGAATGGGTAGATAATTAAGCACTCAGATTTTGGCCTAAATGAATAAAAATGAATTGAATAGGAGGAGGTTCAATTGCGCACAAGCAACATCAACAGGTATTTGTTTTTGGGTTTTGCTGGTTTGGTTTTTTGTTTGTTTGTTTGTTTAGCATTTAGCTAGTTTGCAACCCTACATGGCTACTTTTTCAGGAAGTAAAATATAAAATCAGTGTCTTAACTTGTAAAATTACATTGACCTCCATGATGTCTTTGGGTATTTTAAACTTTAAGAAATTAGAATGAAAGCAACTAGGAACTTCAAGGCAAGTTTAGATCTTTTGTCATAATATAATAGCACACTAATAAGAACATCTAATTCTGGTTTTTAGATCTTTGAAAAAAACCATAAATGAGAAGGAAAAATGGGCTTATGACTAGCGAAATTAAAGCCCATAGACCATGAAAAGGATTTCATTTTGCCTTTGAATGATGTTTTCAGATTTATAATTCTTGTGCTCAACCAGGTATTTAAGTTTAAAGTTTTAAAATAAAAAATAATAACAACTGCAATTTCAAGAACAGGTATATAGAGGACCGCAACTATATCTGTGGTATTTTATTTCCTCCAAAACATTTGAAGTAAACATGGAGAAATTGGAACAATTGTTAAAACTGGATGGTGATGACTAAGAGCCTGTTATTTTCTTCTCCCTACTTTATTGTCTGCTTGAAATGCCTCATAATAAAACACCTGCATGAGTTTTCAGAAGGCTCGATCATTTTTATAAGTCATCAAGTCATTCTGCACACCCACTCTTACATCATGCTTTTGATTAACTGCTGGGGAAATCACGCCACACACACACACACACAAATGGCAGTAAAGAGTGACTAGAACTTCCAGCCAATTAGTGGAGGTAGAAAAAGTGAGTGGCAGAAGGAGAGGGAGTTTTGGAACATCAAAACTTCTCTAAAGCACCCCCAAATCTTGTTGATGGTGTTGCAGGCAGGTGCATGGTGGGGCAGAGCAGAGAGTAGGTGAGACAATATCCTCTCAGAGCAGGGTCCCTTGCTGCAGGACATTGGCTACTTCTTGAGTAATTGGGCTATCACAGTATTGAAGAATGCCTTTCTAAGGGTCTAGGAAAGGTACCAAAACCACAAAACGGGTGGGACCCTATCACTTTGTAAAATGTCACATCAAGGTTAGATTTTCAGAGATACAAAAATGAAAAGCAAATTGTATAGGAGGAAAGGTCAAATATAAGATACCGAAGTAGGATATTGGACCATCTTTTGATTATAATTTGTCACCTTTTTGTCTCACAGTATAGTTTTGATGTGAGGGCAGGTCATTTAGCTGCAGGAGACACTACCCAAAAGAATGATGGTTAAGGGAAAGCACATTAGAAGTTGTCTCAATGTCCCACAAGGTGTTTAGTCCATCACTAATGTTCTTGGCAGATCTTCCCAGTTCAGTTTATTATATGGTAGGCTTGAGTTTTCTGATAGCTACCAGAAATAGCATCAGTAAATTCATAAAATATATGTGAAGTGTTCTTGATATTTCACGTGAAAAATTAAGTGCTTCTAATAAGAGATATTATGCTAAGCATTTTTTTGTGTGCATTATCTGCTTTATTCTCACCTTATACTTAAATTATAAGGAAACAGCCTCAGAAGTTCAAATACGGCTAGAGCTATGGCTCAGTGGTAAAGTGTACACTTGGCATGCACAAAGCCCAAGGTTTGGTCCTCAGCACCCCACCACCAAAAACAATAACAACAACAAACCCCTCCCACAAACTCCCCCCAAAACAGAAAAAAAGCTAAAATAACGTGACAAAAAAGTTACATGGTAAATGGTAGAGCCAGGATTTGAACTCAGGTATATCTAATGTCTCAGGCCATACTTTTTAAGGATATCCCATATACCTCTTCCCTGCTATGGTTTGAATGTCCCCCAAAGGTCTATGTGTTAGAGACGTGGTCCCCAGTGTAGCACTATTGGGAAATGATGGAACCTTTTGGAGGTGGGAAGTGCAAGCCCTCAAAGGGGACTGTAGGACCCTGGTCTCTTTCTCTGCCCTTTCTTTGCTTTCACCCTAATGAGATGAGCAGTGTGCCCTGTCACATGCTCCTTCCATGTCCAAGAAGCCCAAGACAATGAGACCAATCAATCGTGGATTGAAATCTCCAAAATTGTGGGCCAAAATAAAACTTTTCTCTTCATAAGTTAATTGCCTCATGGGCTGGGTGTGTAGCTCAATAGTAGAATGTTTGCTTAACATGCATGGGGCTCTGAGTTCAGTTCTCTACAAAATAAATTTAATTGCCTCAGGTGTTTTGTTATAGTAACAGAAAGCTGACTAATACACTCCCCATCCTTCATAACCATTCTTGTAGGCTTTAGTGTTACCTCATATGCTCTTTTAGGGAATGGCGGGGGATGAAGCATATGGAAATGGAGTCAAAGGGCATAGTGGCAGCTTTGGGGTTAGGACAGGATGTCTCTGCACTCCCAGTATGGCCCTTCTGGAGACTATGTCCTCAAGTCTTCTCAGGGACACTGTCCATCACTGTTTAGTACTCACCTTCCCTCTCCATCACCCACATCTCAATGAACAAAGTTTGCAAATCTCTCTTATCTTTTAAGAAACTCCCCCATGATTCCCTATAATTAATAGCCACATGTGGCTATTGAACACATGAAATATGGTGACTGTAACTAAGGAAATGTATTTTAAATTTTACTTAACTTTGATTACTTTGGATTTTAAAAACTGATGCAGTGTAAATTGTTTTCCCTGGCCAAAACTCACGATTTTGGCAGGACTATATTTCACTTTACCCATTATATCTATAATAAATCTCATCTTGCAATATATGTGCATGATCTAGTATGACACATAAGCACATCAACTGTCTACTCTGTCAATTTATTAATTCGATTTGAATTACTTTTTTGTATGCACTAAGATACAATAATGTGTTTATTTGAATATTTTATGCATAGAGTATAAGTTACAGAGATAACTATGTGAATCATAGTTGGTAATTAAATTGAGGGGTATTTTAATTAGCACAGCCTTATATTATTTTTCTAGTTTTCTACTTTGTTCTGTTTACCACAATTCTCCAGAGAAGTAGAACCAAATAGGGGATATATATGAAATTTATGATAAGGAATCATCATATACAATTATGGATATTGAGAAGTCCCATGATCTATAGTTGGCAAGTGGAGACCCACAAGAGCTGGTGGTATGGTTCCTATCCAAGGCCTGAGGGCTCTTAAAGCCAACTGGTTAAGTTCTAAGGCGGAAGACCAATAGCCGAGGTCATGCAGTCAGGCAGATAGAAGGAATTCTTTCCTCTGCCATTTTGTTCCATCCAGGCCCTTAACAGATTGTGAAGTGTCCAATCATGTTGTGGAAGGTAAGCTGATTTACTTCATCTACTAATTCGGAGGGTAATTTCTTCCAGAAAGATCACCAAATATTTGGGTACCTTGTAGCCCAGTCAAGTTGACACATGAAAATTAGTCACCACACTTACAGTTGTTTGTTTGTTGATGGTACTGGGGATCAAACCCTTGTGCAGGGTAGGCAAGGGCTCTACCACTGAGCTACATCCTGGATCCTTGTCTGTTTGTTTATTTGTTTGAGATGAGGTCTTACTTTGTTGGCCCAGGTTTGCTTTGAGCTCCATGGGCTCAACCGATACTTATGCCTCAGCCTCTTGAGTAACTGGGACTATAGATACAAGTCACCAAGTCCAGTTTAGTTATTAGTGAATAAATTTCATATCCTCTATTAAACATTAAAATCTTTAGGAGCAGTTTTATAAATACAGAAAAAATTAAATTTAAAATAAAGGCACACTGAGTATAGTTGTAGAAGCTAGTTTCCTGACTAGAGTGATGAAGTAAAGGAGAGTAGAAAGAGGTACATCACACATTCCACAGTAATGATAATTGCAATTTACTGCAACAAAGAAAAATGGAGAATTGCTGTGTGAAAAAAGTGCACATGTATGTTCCCATCGTGTAACTATTGTATTTCCTAAGGTGAGTTCCACGGAATGTTAATGAAGAGAGATGTTCAGAAAAGGAAAACAAAACAGAATCTCCAAAAAAATCTCAAGAGTTTGTTATCAAATAAATTTTGGAAATGGTAAATATTTACTGAATCTGCTTGAAACTGTCTGGAGTTTCCCCAAAAGCAGCAGGGACATTGCCATGATGGACCACCTCAACATGTCTCAAGACAAGGCCAGTTGGGATTCCAAAGAAAGAACACGCCAAGGTGATCAGTCCAAAGTATTTGTCAGGGGAACTTGGAGAGACCTGTAGTGTCCTTGCCATAGTCAGAGAGAGGAAAAGATGTCCTACCTCAGTATTTCCTTAGCAAGGCGAGCAGTGTATGCAGTTTATTAGAGGACTTGAAGAATTGGCCCAGAGCTTTAGCGAATTTCAAATATATTTAAATGTTCAAATATAATTATAGCAGAGATGTTAAAAGGAGGGGACATAGTTCAAAAAGAGAGTGAACTTTAAATAAGCAGACAAATTCCCTCCACGAATTATCAAGTGGTCCTCAAACCACACTGTTATGTGGAAAAGTGCGTATGATCCAGATACTCATTTTCCCCCTTAGATTTCATGGGCTTATTGTTTCAGATAGGTGACATCTGAGCTGGAAACATAGTATTTCTGTATTTCTTTGAAAATTACCTATTGTACCCAAAGACTTAGTGAGCAAAACAGAGCTTCCTGCCAGTCTTGGAGAAATTTAACCCTAAAGTTCTGTTCTCCAATTCTTTCCCCCATATTTCACTCTCCACACTAGACAGATACCTTACTATGTACCCCTGGGAACTTTTCCATGCCCACACAAATAACAGCAATAATAAAGATATATTTATATAAAGTGGCTCATACTATACATAGTACCCTGTATCTTGCTTTTTTATGTAATACAAATCTTTGTACATATTCAGATGTCTTGTTTTAAGGCTGCATGTTCATTCATGTGATATTAAACAGCATTTTTTTCAATCACAGACAGTGATGGGTAGTTAGGTTATTTCTCATTTTTAAGACTTCAGATAGTGCTGCGTAACATCACATTGATTCATTATAGCAGCAGTGTCATGATGTTCACGCAAGAGGAGTAAGAGGTGCCAAGCAAACTGAAGGCCTTGGTGAGACCTCTGTGCTCTAGAAAATGGGGAATAAGCCCTACAAAGACCTTCCAATTCAGGAAAGTTTTCAGGGGGCTGTAAGGCACAGGTGTATTGATATGCTAGGTGCACTGAAAATGTAATGAATGTTTACATTTTTAAAAGTTTATTACAGTAAAAGACACATTAGCATTAATCCCTCTCCAAACACTTCCCCTCACTTCAAACACACTTAACCCATCATTCTTGTCACTGTCTAAAGCAGTTGTGGAAGTCCTCTTTCCTGACTATCTTTAATTGCTCTGTCTCAGGTACCTCAATGTCCTGAATCAATTCAAAATTTACCTTTCATGGTCATTTTGACTTTGGGGAAGAGCCAGAAGTCATATTGTGCCAGATCCGGTGAATAAAGTAGGTAAAGACATCCTGTAGTGTTTTTATGAATCTGCCTTTCTCTTGGATGGCACTTGGCAGTAGCATTCACTGTACTTTTGATCACATCTCATAAAGACACTGAAAAAAGAGGACTTCCAGAAAGTGGCTGGAAGTGCTTCAGAAAGTGGCAAGAATGATGGGAAAAGTGTGTTTGAGGTGAGGGGGAGAGGTTTTTTTTTTTTTTTTTTTTGTGGTGCCGGGGATCGAACTCAGGGCCTTGTGCTTGCAAGGCAAGCACTCTAATCACTGAGCTAAATCCCCAGCCTGAGGGGGAGAGTTTTGAGGGGGATGAATGTGTCTTTTACTATAATTTTTTTTTATTTTAACACACAATATATTTGACTATCCTTTGCATACCCTCAAAATTAAAGACAAACCATTGAGTCCTGCATCTTCTCGCATAACGAAGAGAGCACAGTGGCCTCTTTGAATCCCAGAAGCAACATATTCTAAGCTGAGAATATGGCTGCCACTTAGCAGGAGGTGTGGAAGGCTGCCAGCCATGCGTAGGTCCTGCTGCAGGAAAGGGCTCATTTGAGCCATGCAGTCTGACAGATCTTATGGTGTTGGAGGTGTCAATTGCTGTAAAGGTTGCTGTGTGGATTTTATGTCAAGTCCTAGATGGAGAATCACAAAGCAGGCCTCTGGAATTCTGGAATAATACCATGCCTTCTACAACAAAAAATAATGTACCTTCTGAAAAACAGCTCCTGGGATTTATTGGTCCATGTAGAGATGGAATGCTTGCACATGAAGCACAAGGTGACTTTGCAACCAGAACTGCTAAATTAGGATGAGCTTGTACAACACAAAGTCAGAGGCCCAGCCGCAGTCCTTTGTAAGATACTCCATTCCAGGTACATCGAGGCTGACCCTGAGCATGAGCAGAGGGTACTAGAGCATGAACAGAGGGTAGCCCTAACTCTACATCACTGCTGCAATTTCTTTAGAGCTCTATTACAACTCATTCCTGTGGCTACATGATGTGCCCTGAACAAGGATAGTTTATGAATGCTTGGTTCGGTGTGTGGGAATGAGGCAGATGAGAAGCACAGCATTGTTGCCTGCATCTGGTATTAATTGGTGCCAACTGGCAGCATCAAGGCTCATAGTTGTAACACGAAGGGCTGAGCACCGTTGGTGCAAGAAGCCTGGAGCCACTGTGCTTTGCCAGTTGATCTTTGAGCGAATGGAACCCTCACCTGATTGATAATGGGGACAAACTGAGAATGGATAGTGGTGACATTTTAGTCACATGCAGGATAGCTTTGGAAGACAGTAGATGAGCAAAATCTTCTCAAGTAGGCAAAGCTTGTCCTCCACTTCGTGTGGAAGAAATGGTCCATGATGAGCCTATTAGAGATCCCTGGGCCACGCGTGACCAAGGGCCGAGCCAGCTTATCAGGAGCCTGGAAGAAAAGAACTGAAAGATTGAAGACAAGGAAGTCTGGGTTAGAAGGATAGCGATGGGCAGAGGAAAATGGGCACAAGATGTGAATATTTTTGTATCACATGTTAGTACCCATGAGACAGTACCCACCACAGAAGATGCACTGAACAACAAAGCAGGCAGAATACTCAGGCTAGTTGACATTAGTGGGCTTCTCTTGTTGGTCATCACAGAGCAGAAAGTGGCCACAGGGCAGAGATGGAGGCTATAAAAGGGCCCAGCAGCATGGATAGAACTCACAGAAGCCAGGTGAGCTGTGGTTTCCTCTGATTGTCTGACACTGTTGTTTTTGAACATCGCTTTGGTTATTCTAGGTTTTTTGCACTTCCACATAAGTTTAAAACATTTTGTAAATTTCAACAAAAAGGGCCCTGAATTGAGATGTGAATTTTGTTCAATCTTAAATAAATTTTTGATAAATTTCTGTTACCAATATTAAGTCTTCCAGTTCATGTAAGTAGTATGTAGTCTTTTCACTTCTTTAAGTCTTATTTAAATTTTCTTTATATTATTTTCATGTATTTTATAGTTTTCAGGGTAAATGTCTTGGACAATTTAGGTTAATTTGTATACATCCTTTCTCTTCATTTTCTTCTTTTAGATAACCAGAAAACATAATCCTCAGTAAATAACGGGGTGTATTTGTAGTTTGGAAAGCACCGTTTCTACAAGGAAATTGCTGCAAGCCCAGAAAAGACAGGAAGAACTTTAGGAGCTAAGAGTAATAGACAATTTTTATGTATGCGTTTGTGATCACAACTGTGTAAAATGATATTTGCCAAAAAGTAATGGAAAGATTACAAAAGGAGGAAGATTACAGTAATGGCTGAGTGTGAACTTTCCTGAATTTCCACAAAAAAATAGGCAACAAAAATGAAAACAAAAACCCAAAAGAAAAAAGAAAAGAAAAAACAGTACACAGGAACCAAACTCAAATTGCTTGCTGTGGCCAGGGATGTAAGATTCTGTGCAATAAGTTAAACAAACTACTGGATTAGAACACAAAGTGTAAAATCGGTAGGAGTCCATAGTGGATGCAAATGGATGATAGAATAAATAAGTAAATGGAAGAAAAATATAAATCTTCCTTACAAAAGGATAAGTTCATAGAAAGTTGAAAGGAAACACTTTGTACCATGCACACAGTTTCCTTTCAGTGAAAATCTTGCACGACTACAATACAATGTCAATGGTAGGACAGTAGTATTAGTACTGTCCCACAGAGCTTATTTAGGTCTCCTTAGTTTTATATATGCTCATGTTTATGTGCATGTGTGTGTGCATGTGTTTAGCTCTAAGCAGTTTTACCATACATGTAGATTCATGTAATCATGTCTTGGTTATTTTTCTTGCTGGGATAAAATACCTGACACCCAGAGTTAAATGAGGAAAGGTTTATTTCAGCTCACAGTTTGTAGAGGTTTCAGTCCATAATCAGCTGGATCCAAGGCAGGGCAGCATGGCAGAGGGACATTGCAGGGGAGAAACAGTCCATAGCAGGGTAGGCATAAAAAGCAGCCTGCAGCAGCAGCAGTAAGCCTCCCTTTATATTCCATCCAGGCTACAAGCATGTTGACTGGTGCCACCGACACCCAGAGTGGGTCTTCCATTTTCCACACCCAGAATTATGCTAAACGAATTTAGTTATCACACACCCTTAATCCCAGTATCACACCCCCTAGGTCCAACTACCTCCAAAAAGTCCCATCTATAAGATCATGAGGCTTTGGTGGGGGGAGGGGAGATATCTAGATAAGAGCCATAACAAATCACTACTACAGTCAGCATATAGAATTGTGCCTTCACATGTGCCCTCATGCTAATCCCTGGCAAACACTGATCTATTCTCGCGATCTAAGATTTTATTATTTCAAGAACCTTATGTGAATGGAATCATACTGTATGTAACATTTTGATATAAACTTTTTCTATTAAGCAAAATTTATCTAAAATCCATCCAAGTTGTAGCATTATCAACACCCAGTTCCTTTTAATTATTACACAGTATTCTAAATCATCTATGTATGAGTTTGTTTAATCATACACCCACTAAAAACTACTGGAATTGTTTCAGGTTTGAGGCTGCTACCCAAACAGCTGTTTCAAACATGTGTGTACAGGTTTTCTTGTGAACATAAATTTCCATTTATGTGGCATCAATTCCCAAGTGTAGAATTGCTATGTTATGAAGCGAGTGTTTCATTTTATAAAACTCTGGTGAGCCAGTTTAATAAATCATTAAACTGGAGGGAGAGGTCATGGAAACCTCTGGTCCACAGCTAATTAGAAATACAGCAGCGATTGGCACCTAAGGTGGGGCAATGTTGTGGTACAGAGTCCCTTATCTACAGAACTGAAACAAGTTGTTGGACATCCAGTTGGTATCTGGCAAGTTGAATTGGTGGTGTGGATAAACCCACAATTTACTGTTATGAGTGAAAATGGATTGTTCTTTAGATACTGAGGGGTTTCTTCCTACTTTTTTTCTACAAGATTAGTAATTTTATATTTTATATGCAGATCTGTGGTCCATTTTGTTTTTGTAGTAGGTATGAGATTTAGTCTAAGGTTCATTTCTTGCGTATGCAAGTCCAAGTGCTCACAGCACTGCTTACCAAAAAAGCTCATTTCAGCCAGGCATAGTGGCACACACCTGTAATCCCAGCACTCTGAGAGGCTGAGGCAGGAGGACCGCAAGTTTAAGCCTAGCCAGGGCAACTTAATGGCTTAGTGAAACCCTGTGTCAAAATAAAAAATAAAAATATCAGGGATATAGCTCAGTGAAAGCCCTGAGTTCAATCCACTACTGAAGGGGAAAAAAAAGAAAAGGCGCATTTCTCAAATGAATTGCTCTAGCACTTGTATCGAGCATCAGTGGGCGTGTTTGTGCGGGTCTAGCTCTCGAGTCTCTATTCTGTTCCTGTCCATCTTCGTATCTGTGTGTCTGCCCCTTCAGCAGTCCCACGCTTCATTATTGTAGCTACATGAGCCTTATAAGTAGGTGGGGTGACTGCTTCCACTTCATTCTTCTTTTCAAAATCGCCTTAGCTATCCGAGCTCTTTTGCCTTTTCAATATGGTTTTTAGAATAAATTTGTGCATGTCTTGGTGGGGATCACCCCAGGAGATTTGTACTTAATTGGCCTGGAATAGAGCAGCGGCATCAGTATTTTTTTAGAAAACTCCCTGGCTATAGCCAACACTGTGAACTTTGGTTTAAAGCAAGACACACCTACACAAAAATTGCTCTTGGAGAATGCATGACTCAGGGGTTGAAAGTTTAGAGAATAGGCGGAGGAAAACTGGGCGGAATCTACTAAGAAAATAGACCATAAAATGAAAATTAAAATAATAGAAGGACAAGAGGAATAGCAATTTCTCTCTAGCCCCTCCATATAGAAGGAGCTTACCTAGGTTTGAAAAAGTAGCTCTACTAATCTTTTACTCTAAATAATAATAATAATAATAATAATTTTATTTAATATTATTATTATTATTGCTACAGGTGATTGAAACCACAGCCTTCACAGCACTTTTTTTTTACTTTGTATTGTGAAGCAGGGTCTCACTGACTTGCTAATTTACCTGGATGCACTTGAACTTGCAGTCCTCCTACCTCAGCCTCTCAAAGTGCTGAAATTAAGGGCATGCACCGCTGAACCTAGATTTGATTTTTAAAATCTTTTTATTAGTGTGTGTTTACAGTATTTAATGAATACATTCATCTCAGGGAGTTGGTACATATATATATAATACATCTTAATTCTTTTCACTTCCCCTTCACCTCACCTTCTTTCCCTCTTTCCTCCATCTCTTGGTCCCTTTGCAACTTGCTGTGGTGGACTGATATGGTCAACTTGCGCTGAAACGCCCAGCTGGACTGAGTCGGTGTGGTTTTGGGCATAGAAGATCCACCTGAGGATTGCTGCGGACACAACATAAAGGAGAATGGGAGCTGAAGATAGTTGCTGGCTGTCTCCCAGGAGAAGCTCTGTTGCGGCTGTTCTCCTGAAGGGGACTCAGCTATTCTTGTCACAGAAGGAGCTCGGGGCCTTGCTGTTGTCGAGGATGGCTGCTGTTGCTTCAGGGGAGCTCCTGTCTTCATCTCTACTGCAAGCATCGTGTCCTAGTTCCAGCAGATTTCTTCAGCTGTTTAGTGCAGGCACGGATGTACATGGGACAGCGCTGTTGGCTCCCGGCCCTTGACTTAATCTTTCAGGTCTCCAGTGCATAGATAGACATTCAGCACTCTTCCTGCATTTGGCTTATGGGTGAATGTTGAAATTGTAAATGTCCTGTGTTTAATCTGCTTTCTTGCAAACCATTGACTCTAGGAAGTTAACTAATACATTTGCAAAAGATCTATCTCCCTGTTTTCTATTATTTATTTTTTATTTTGCTCTTGATTTATACTTTGGGATTCTTACATAAGAGAAACAATGTGATACTTAAGCTTGTGGGTATGATTTATGCACTTAACATTATTGTCTTAATATGTATCCATTTTCCTACAAACAAATGGAATTTACCCTTACTTATGGCAGAATAATACTCCACTGTATATAAACTCCACATTTTCTTTATCCATTCATCTTGTCAACGGCCATACCACCCTGAATGCACCCAATCTTGCCTTTATCCATTCATCTGCTGATGACATATAGGTCACTTCCAGGATTTAGTTATTAGGAGTTGTGCTTCTATAAACATGGGTGTGCATATGATGTCTTTAACTCTTTTGGGAAGATACCTAGAAGGGCTATAGTTGAGTCAAACAGAATATTTATTTTTAGTTTTTTGAAGAATCTCCATACTGATTTCCACAGTGATTATAGTAGTTTACATTCCCACTAACAATATAGAAGGGTTCCTTTTTCCCTGAGGCTTTACCAGCATTTCTTATTATTTGATTTCTTGATGATGGCCATTTTTTTCTGGAGTAAGGTTAAATCTCAATGTTGTTTTAATTTGCATTTCACTAGTAGCCAGAAATGTTGAGCATTTTTTCAAGTATGTATGTATGTATGTATGTATTTATTTATTTATTGGTGCTGGGGATCGAACTCAGAGCCTTGTGCTTGTGAGGCAAGCACTCTAACCACTGAGCTAAATCCCCAGCCCCTTTTTCATGTATTTATTGGCCATCTGTACTTCTGAGAAGTGTCTGTTAATTTCAGTTGCTCATTTTTTGATTGGGTCTTTTATTTGGGGGGAGTCTGTTTTGAGTTTTTTAGTATGTTCTGGGTATTAGTCCTCTGATGAATAGCTGGCAAATTTTTTTCCCATTATTTATGTTGTGTCTTTGTTGGTTGTTTCCTTTGCTGTGTGGAAGCTTTTAAATACAATATAATTTCATTTGTTGATTCTCGATGTTATTTCTTGTGTACTGATATTATGTTCAAAAAATCCTTGCCTACACCTATGTTTTCAAGGCTTTTATCTATTTTTGTCTTCCAGCAGATTAAATGTTTCTGTTCTAATGTCCAGATCTTTGATCCATTTTGATCCATTTTGATTTTAGTTTACTGCAAGGTGGGAGGTATGGGTCTAGGTTCAACTTTTATACTTCTTCAAGTAAAGGTGCTGTATTTTGATTGGGATTGCACTAAATCTGTATATCACTTTTGGAAGTATGACCATTTTGACAATATTGATTCTGCCTATCCAAGAACAGGGCTTATCTTCCCATTTTTTGATGTCCTTTTCAATCTCCTTTTTCAGAGGTTTTCATCATAGAGGTCTTTCATTTCCTTTGTTAGGTTAATTTCTAAGTATTTTAATTTTTCTTGAAGTTACTGTGAATGGTACTGTTTTTTTAACTTCTTTTTGGGTGACTTCAGTATAGGAAATGCTACTTATTTTTGTGTGTTAGTTTTATATCCTACTACACTGCTGAATTTGGTTATTAATTATAGGAGCCTTTGGGTAGAATTTTGGGTCTTCGATTTAAAGGATCAAGTCATCTGTGAAAAAAGTGTAGTTTGACTTTTTAATTTCATATATGTATCCTTTTATTTCTTCGTCTTGCCTGATTGTTCTGACTCAAGTTTCAAGTACTATATCTAACAGGCATGGTGATTATAGATATCTTTGTCTTGTTGTTCATTTTAGCAGAAAAGCTTTCAGTTTTTCACTCATTCAATATGATGTTGACAGTAGGTTTGGCAGAAGTGACTTTTATCAGATTGAGATAAGGTAATTCTATACTGTTTTCTTCAGGATTTTATTATGAATAGATGCTAGATTTTGTTGAAGGCTTTCTCTCTATTTATTGAGATGATCATGCAATTTTTGCTTCTCTTTATATGTTCAATTACATTTATTACATTTATTAATTATGTAATTAATTACATTAATTACATTTATTGATTTGAATATGTTGAACCATGTTTGCATATCCGGGATGGATCCTGTTTGGTCGTGATGTATGATCTTTTAAATTATTTATTCCATTCTGTTTTCCAGTAACTTGTTGAGGATTTTTACATGTGTGTTCGTTAAATAGTTTGGCCTATAGATTGGCCTTTTTAAATTGAGACCTTGTCTGGTTTTGGATTCAAGTTAATTTTACCTTCCAGGAATGTATTTGGTGGTCAACTCCTGCTGATTTCATTGAAGTGTTTGAGGAGTATTAGCATTAGACCCTCCCTAAAATTTTTGTAGAGTTTAGTAGTGGATCCATTAGATTCTGGGCTTCTCTTAGTTGGTAGTTTTTTTATTTTTTTAAACTAGTGCCTCAATTTCATTGCCTTTTATTTGGTTAGTTAACATGTTTATACCTTTGCGGTTTAGTTTTGCTAATTCACATGTATGTAGGAATCTATCCATTTCTTTTGGTTTCTTCAATTTATTGGAATACAGGTTTTCAAAGCAGTTACTAATAATCTTCTCAATTTCTGTGTTATGTATTGTAATTTCACCTTTTTTGGTTTTTAATTGCATTGATATGGGTATTTATTTCTTCTTTAGGTAAGACTAGTAAAAGATATGTATATTTTGTTTATTCTTTCAAAGTCCTGGATTTTTGATTAATTGATTTTCTGTTACTTTTTATTCTTAATTTCCTAAATTTCTGCTCTCATCTTTATAATTTTCTTATTTGTATTAACTTCACATTTGAATTATTCTGAAGTTTCTTGGACCTTGAGGTGCATCATTAGGTTATTTATTTGGAGTAGCTCTGTTGTGATGTGGACCTTCAAAGCTATAGACTTCCCTCCTAGGACTGCTCTCATTATATCCCAAGGCTCTGGTATGCTGCACTGGCATTGTCATTTAGATCTAGAGGCTGCCTTATTCTTTCTTATTTCTCCTGTGACCCACTGGTTATTCTCGAGTGTATTGTTTAATTTCCATGCATTTGCATAATTTCTGTGGTTTCTTTTGCTATTAATTTCTAATTTCATTGCACTATGATGTGATACTATGGATGGAATAATTCTAATTCTTTTGTATTTGTTTACACGTGGTCTATTGGCTAGTATGTGGTCTACTTTGGAGAGAGTTCTATGTGAGGCTGAGAAGAATGTATATTCTGTTGTTGGGTGAAACACTCTGTGGATAACTATTAAATTCATTTGTTTCAAGGTTGCAAGTCTATTATTTCTTCATTGATTTTTTTTTGGTCTAATTAATCTGTCTATTTGTGATGGTGGAGTGTTGATGTTCTCCAGTAAACTGTGTTGATGCTTTTCTGATCTTTTATGTCCTGTACTACTTATATAATGAAGTTAGGTGTGCTAGTATTCAGTGCACATGTGTTTACAGTAATCATCTCTTACTGTCGAATTGTTTCCTTATCCGATATGTAGTGACCTTGTTTGTGTCTTCTGATCAGTTTTGGCTTGAAGTCCACCTTGTCTGAAAATAGCCTAGCTACTCTTGCTTGTCTTAGGATTCCTGTTACATGGAATATTGTTTTCCATCCTTCGATTTTTAGTCTACAAATTTCTTTTTTGATTAAATGTGTTTCTTGTATACAGAATAATACTGTTTTGTTTTTTGACGGAATCTGCCAATCTGTGTCTTTTGGTTGGGAAGTTGAGACTATTCACCTTCAGAGTTATTACTGCAAGGTATTGACTTATTCTTATCATTGGGTCATTTTCTTATTGTTGCTTCCTTTCTCCATGCCCCCGTCCCATTCCCTTAACTATACCTGGTGTATTCATTCTACTAAAATTTTTGGTATCACTGACTTCATTGTCTCAAGGATATCCTTAATAATTTTTTAGAGTGCTGGTTTGGAGGTTATCTCCATCTTCATCATGGAAAGACCTTATTTTTCCATCAATTTTGAAATATAGTTTTTCAGGAATTAGTCTGAGTTGGAGGTTGTTTTCTTTTAGGGCTTGAAGCACTTCATTCCAAGCTGTTTTGGACTTCAATGTTTGTGTTGAAAAGTCTGCTCTAATTTGAATAGGTTTTCTTTTTGAAATGATCTGTTGCTTTTTGCAACAGCTTTTTAAGATTCTGTCCTTATGTTGGACTTCTGGGATTTTGACTATGGTGTGTTATGGAGTTCTTTTCTGGTCATAGCTACTTGGGTTTAATATGCCTCATTTGCCTGTAGTGAAATCTTTTCCCCATACTTGGAAAGCTTTCTGCTACAATTTCTGTAAGAAAGGTTTTTATGCCATTTGTGCTGTCTCTGACTTTTTTTTTTTTACACTAATTCTCTTAATCTTAATCTTCTTTTCATCACCTAGCAACTGTTGGATCTATTTTCCATGTTCTCTGAGTATATGGTCACTTGTCTTCTAGTTATGATAATCTCCCTTCACATCAGTCACTTTCTGCTGCCCATACATTCGCTAGAAATTTTTACCTTCTAGATTTCTTGGTGGTACCTTTTCATGGACTCTAATTCTTTGCTATACCAGTAAACTGGTCATTCATGTTTTTTAAAATCATTTTTTTTTAGCTCGGCTACCTTTTATTAGTTTCTTTTGTATACTCGCTCATCATTTTACTTATTATATCCATTATCTATTTAATTTATCTTCTTTGAGCTCACCGAGCTCCTTATTGATTATTTTTTTCCCCGTCTTTTATTTTATCATTTCACATAATCCAGTTATTTGGCTTTTGATTTTCTCCTCACTGGTGCCCCATGGATCAGCTTTAGGCGAGTAGGAGGCTTTTGGAAGCATTTTCTTTCCTGATCTTCTCGTGTGTGTGTTACACATGCATGTACATGCTGAGGTTTGCTGATGATTATGGTGGAAGAATTTATTGCTAATATGGAGATCTCTTTAGTTAGATTCTGCTTTTCGGTTATGCACTTTAGGCATGGATAACTATATGCCTTTATCTCTGTCCCAAGACCCAACCAATTCCATTAATTTTTTTTAGATTTTTATTAAAATTTGTGAAAAATTACACAAACTTACAGGCCATTACACAAGCTTACAGACCACAATACATTGTGCCTTTTGCTTATGACAGTGAGTAATGTAAACAACCACATAAATGAAGCAGTAAGTCACAACTACATAAAGTTACTATAGTATCCAGTGTACATGTCACTGATTTAAGTTTGAGTTATTAGGTTCTTATTTTTAAGATAACATTATTCCTCTGGATTCCCATTCCCCTTCCCCTTACCCTCTTGTTCCCTTGAACCCTTTGTCAATTACCTTATATCTAACAATGTGCCTTTTTATATCCATTGTTTACCCTTTTCTTTTGTTTGTATTTCACCTCACTAAATGAGGGCTATCATACAGTATTACAACTTGGAAGTCTGGTTTATTTCACTCAACATTATATTTTCCAGGTCCATCTATTTTCCTACAAATGACTCTAGTTTGTCATTCTTCATAGCTGAATGGTATTCCATTATATATAGATACCACATTTTGTTTATCCAGCTATCTATTGATGGGTATACAGGCTGCATCCAGAATTTAGCTATTACAAATTGTGCTGCTATAAACATTGTTGTGCAAGTATCTCTGTAGTATGATGTCTATAGCTCTTCAGGAAAGATACCTAGTAGGGCAGTGGCTGGGTCATATGGGATTTCTACTTTCGGACTCTTGAGAAATCTCCATACTGATTTCCATAATCACCTCCATTAATTTTGAGAAAGGAGAGTGTGGGGAAATTGGCCCAGCACCCAGTTTTCCAGAAACGAATCACAGTAATGTTGATGACACAAATACAAACCAGATATCAGAATACAATAAAAACCAATTAATAGTAACAACTGTGCCATAACTGGCAATAGCAAAGTCAGCAACAATAATAGAGTCAAAGGCAAAGTAGACACTGACATACTATGAGAATGAATAAAAGCTACCACTGTGTCTCCCTTAATAATATAAAAGAGATTTGGAATAATCTAGATACAAAGGCATACCAAATACTGACACACAGTTAATATCTATTAAATGCAGCACCGATACCACTATTAAGAATAGAAAAAAATTCAATAAAAATAGCGTACAGTCAACTAAGTATCTAAAAATTAATGCTCAATATTAGTGCTAATAAAAATGAAGGAAGTGTAAAATAAAAGAAGTAAAAGTTGAAAAATAAAGAATATGAATACAAGAAGGAGATGAAAGTGAGATAAAGGATCCAATTAAAAGCTAAAGGAAAATTAATAGAATTAGATCAAAGTAACAGAAAAGCACAAGTGAGAAAAAGAAGAAAAAAGCGATACCAAAAGAAAAAGAAAAAATCCAAAATTCTAAAACAAAACAGCAAAGAAAAAGAGAAATGAGTCCTAAAAATTCCTCCATGTGTTTGAGTATTGTTTTTTCAGGGCCTGTGTTATTGGACTCCACCAGATATGGACCAGGGACAGAATTCTATTTTGTTTCCACACTGTCTTTATTTGTGTGCGAACGTTGAATTCTGCCTCGCCTTTCCTGCTGGGCATGTTCAGTTGTGTTTGCTGTAGTGCTGTATTCACTGTCCGGCCGCTCCCAGTCTCCACTTTCCTCTGTACATGCCAAGTCACCGTCTCCTCCACCGTTTTACAGCCTGTAGGTTTGTGAGATGCTCCTTCCCACTCTCTAGGCTCCTCTGTCCATATACCCAAGATGATGGCAGCAATCCAAACCGGAGCACATCCCTAACCACGTTGGCAGGTGGGGAAAGCAGACAGACCCCTGAGCTCTGTGATATCAGCGCTTTCAGACCCAGCCCCCCTGAAACCACGCGCAACTGGCCTGGCTTCTCACCCGAGAGAGTGAGAGCTCTGCTTTTCTCCTGACCTCAGTTTAAACTTCTCATAGGATGTATATCTAGCCTCTGCCCTCTCTGCAGCTGTCTCTTGTGGCTGTCTCCCACCCAGTTGCTATGGTAGGGTGACTCCAGAGACCCCGAAGTGTAGTTATTCTTTGGGTTCTGGTTTTCAGCGTAGCTCAGTCTTAAACAATTAGCCCTTTCCCAAAATGACTCTCAGACATGGTAGGTGCTGCAATGGCCTCTTCTCCATCTCTAACCTGCCATGCAGAAGGAGTTACTTTCAGAGTAAAAGTGCCACCTATTTTTTGCGGTTTACAATCGCTGTAGGCTTTCCTTGGGACTAGCATTGCAGCCCAGTCTGTTATTTCTCACTGGGGCTGTCCACCCTCTCTGGGCTTATCTTACGTTTGTGGAGACAAGTCCTCCTCCCAAGGAGCTGGGGCAGTGTTCCATACTGCTTCCTTCTTTTCCTTGACTCATCTTCAGTTTCTCTGTGATTTCTAGTTTTCCTGTCACCTCTTTTTAAATTCCTGGTGCTTTCCTTCTTTTCTCTTCACAGAGTTGTTACTTTCCAGGGGTGCAAGTCCAGGTCCTAAAGAACTTACGAAATGCTGCCAGATCGTATGCTGCCCTCTACCTTCTCCCCTGTTTTACATCAACATATAATTGTACATATTTAAGTAGTACAGTGTGTTAATTTTGAGACCAAATAATAAAGAGACCAAGGGCAAAGTCCTGAACAGACTAAATAAACTAAGTAAACTAAGGCAAGGAGAGATAAGCCTCTAGGAAAATTAGGGTGCAAAAGACAAAGAACTGATGGAACCTGCTGGCACTGGGAAGCCTGGTAAGCAGCAGAAGCAAACAGTGTCAAACCTGCAGTTTTGCATGTCTTCTGCCCTCTTGTGCATGCCAGAGAGCTGTATACAAGCTTTTAGATTGAGGTGCTTCCTGCAGACCTTTGCCCCCCTCATCTATTGAGGGCTTTTCTCTGTTCTTTCTAATAAAGTACACCCTCACTTCTCACTGTTCTGTTGTGTCCTTCACCTCAGAACAAGAACCCAGAGTGGGAGAGAGCTGGTTACATCTTGATACAAGTATACAATGTGTAATGTTCAAATCCAGTGGATGAGCATTTCTATCTCCTTAAATACTTATTGTTTCTTTGTGTTGGAAACTTCACATTTTTCCAGTTCATTACAAGATACATAACATATTTTGTGAAGTAGATAGCTCTATTATATTATTTGAGGAAGTTTACAAAAAGTGAAAAGAATTGATTTCTAGCCACAGCATTCTTAGTTGGCTTGAGCACACGAGCGACATGGGTGTGGCCCTGGCCACACCTATTACAAAATACACCAGAATACAGAAGGTAAGTGTGGTACTGTTATCAGGCACTTCCTCACCAAATAATGTTACCAGGTTCTTGGTTGCTTCCCTCTCCCTCTGGAGTTAGATTCCAGCTTTTTCTAGTCCTGAGCAAAGAATTGGATGAAACAAGCAAAAAGCAGTGACAAAGATATTTAAAAAAATAAAAGTGAAGAGTGAGGGAGAAACTGGCCGTGTACAGCAACTTGGGCCAAGTAAAAGGACACCCTGCAGAAAGCAGGCTGGGCTACTGTGCAGAAAGTCATGATAGCAGGCTCCTCGTTGTGTCTGTGTCCTTATATGTTGTCCAAATCTGGAGGAAATCCTTGAGAACTTCTACATGTGGGTCTTGAGAGGTGATGCTGGGATGCCACTCCTCAGGCTGATGTCAGGTCTAGGCCATCCTACTGAAAACTAACTTGAGTTCTCCTGAGAAGTCCACATTACAGGGCTTTGGGAAATGTTCTGCCCATTTATGTGGGATCTCATAATTAGTAGGTCACACCTACTTCCCAGCCAGTTTTGCCACACCCTAATCTCTCATTTCAGTGCAAGTTGGAAACAGAAAAGCATTCCTACATTTATTAAGAGATTTTAAATCCTAACCCACATTCAGAAGCCAACCTGGAATAAAAACAGTAATGGCAAATATACCACATATTTGTTGTCTCTCTCTCTCTCTCTCTCTCTCCCTCTCCGTTCCTCTCTCTGTTTTAGATGCATCCAATATGCATCCATGTGATTATTTTTGGGGGGGTTAGTACTGGGGATAGAATGCAGCGCCTTGCACATGCTAGGCAAATGCTGTACCACCAAGCTATTCCTCCAGCCCTACTTTTCTAGTAATTTGCCTAAAAATTATAGCAGCCACAAATACATAGGTAAAGATACACTTGAGGGAATAATCTGTGCCTTTTAAATGCTGTTAATAATTCTTGCTCCCACTGCAATCAATATATATCCTTACTGTAGCTATAGAGGTCCATGATTAAATTAATGCCATTTAAGTGAACAAAATATAACTCTGTCCCTATCTCCCACAGCTTATCAAGTAGGTGGTGGCACAAAAGTTTAAGTCTGAAAGCAGACCGAGTAGGGAGGCTAGAATGTTTGTTAGTGAGGGCATAAAGAAAGCAGATCTGCAGACTTCTGAGGTTAGCAGACCTGGGTTGTGGGACAACAGTCCTTCCCTCCTGGATTCCAGTCTCACAATCTGCTTAATTCAACCCTTAACCATTTTAACTCATTTCCTTATAGAAGTACTGCCTATACCAAAGAAGCAAACAACTTGGAGAATTCCTTGTTTTCTGCTTGTCACTGTATTTTACCTGGAATATGTAATTTAAGTGAATAATGATCAATTCATGCCCTAAGCTATTCTTATACACCTATGCAATTGTAACAATTAGTTTGCCGTAACCTCTTTCTTCATGCTTTTTTTTCCCTTCTAATCCGTAAAACCAGATTCCTTTTATATCATTCTAGCAGCATAGTTTTTTGAGGGGGGAGTTAAATTTGGTTTTTGAGACAGGGAATCATGATACAATCTAGGTTAGCCTTGAACTCCCTCTGTACCCGGGGCTGGGCTCAATTTCTCAATCTTCCTTCCTCAGCCTCCTAAGTACTAGAATTACCATGTCCAGCCAATAGTACTTATTCTAAGCAACTAGAATTTGTGTTTTTCACAAATAAACATGGCCATGCTCCCTTTTGGCTCAAATAAATTCTGTGTTCTTATACTCAGTGTACCTTAATTTACCTTTTAGGGTGACATTAGCAATTACATTTAATTTTCTCCAAACTTCAGTTGGCAGTACCACAATTTAATAAAAATTATAGAAGATGATTTTATTTTTAAGTTCCCACTAAAAGATCAGGGTAAAAATTAAAATGGAGTTACACATGCTAATTTTTGCCACCACCAAGCTGAAAATAACCTGTTTACCTGACTTTCTGAGAAATCAGAATTAAAGAGATAGCAGCAATTTCCAAAACAGACCAGTTTCAATTGCTACGATAATGAAGTCCCTTCTGCCTTAGCCCTCATAGAAGGAAGATAACCTGAAATAACCTGATGTTAACCCTTTTTCTCTTGTTCTGTCTTGCTGTCACTGGCCTACAGTGAAAATTAACGACCAATCTGCTTTCTGTACCATTGTGTCTGCTTTCTTCAGCCCTTCTCTGTCTATAAAGCCAACCTCCTTTTCTCAGCCCTTTGGAACATTTGTTCTATTTTATAGAATGAAATAATGTTTGATTCTAGAATTGGATGCTAAAGATGCTTAATTAAGATGCTTAAATTAATTAAGATATTTAAAACAAATTGTAATTGTGTTCTTTGACACTAGAAATCAGCGATTATTTTTTCCTCCCATTTTCTTTCTTTCATTTCTGTTTTGTTGATCTTCACCTATTTTTTTTATTATTTGCTTGTGTTGCTGGGGATGGAACCTGGGCCTTGTACATGTCAAGCAAGTGCTCTACATGGAGCAACAAGCCTGTCTGGCCTGTTGATCATCATCTGAAAGTGAAGTGTGAATTCATTTTTTACCAACTGCTCAGAAAGTGACGAAAATATGCCATAGTGCCTCCCAATTTCATTCCCTTAGAGAATCTTGTTTAAAATGGAGATTCCTGGTTCTCAAGTTTAGTTATTCTGATACAGAAGGTCTGACACGAAAATTCTCACTCCTCCTCCACATCTACATCTTCAGCATGTCCCTTAGAATGATTCTAAGAGTGTCTGAGACAGCAGGGAGCCAGTTATGACAATGAGGTTTTTAGAAGTGGACTCTGCGTGCTTGGTGACCCTCCCCCAATTTGAGCAAGCAGGTCCATGCTAGGCATACAGTGTGCACCCCACTCCAACACAAGGGCAAGACTGTCTGCCAACTCCAAGCCAGCTTTGCATTTTGCTTTTCTTTGGTATGGGGCAGCAGAGGCAAGGACTAACCAAATTACTTTCTTCTGAATGAGAATAAAGCCTGGGGAGAAAAGCAAGCAACCAGACCCCATGATTGTCAACATCAAGTCCAACAGTCCACTCGAACCCCTGCCTCATGGCCTACATCCAGCAGAGACTAGAGGGTTGATCACATTTCCCATCTACCAATGGGAGCAAGGACACGTCTTGGCTTGAATGGCAACTACAGTCTGGGGTGAATGGACAGAGGGCCCTCTGGTGCAGAGAGGGACCCTCAAAACCCATAGTCCCTAAAGCTAGTTAGGAAAACCATGACTGACTGGACTCCAAGCTTGCAGATCTTAGACCGCAACTACTCATTCAAAAACACTGGAATTTTTTCTTTGATTCATCTATTTTTGATTTTTCTATTTTTATCATTTTCATCTTTCCTGTATCAGGTATTTTGGGGTTTAGGGTTTTCCCCCTTTTGTCCCTCTTTTAGTTTCTTTTCTTTTTTTCCCCCTTTCAACTTTTTTCTGTTCCTGCTTATCTTTCTTTTATTTCCTGTATTTTGCTCTCAGTTTATCTTTTTTCTACTTTTTCCTGTTCATTCTTCCCTGCAACAGTTCTCTAACACTGTTAATTTCCTCTTACTCCTCAACAAGACCCACATCTCACATTTCTGTCTGCCTTCTCATATCCTATCGATGATTCATTTATCAAAGTTTGCTTTTTTCATTCTCAGTCTCCCCTCTACCTCTACCAGTATAACTACTAAGCTTTCTGAATCTCCACATAGCTATTTAAGTTTATGCTGTTAGTGTTGAATACTGTTCTATTATTAGTAAAGGCCAAGTTGTTTCATTTAGCAGCTATTCACTGTAGATAAATAATGGGCCAATACTTGCTTTGTCTTAATGTTCATACTATAATTATAGATCTCTTTTCTATGGTTAAGGATGGTACATTATTGGTCCTTAGAGTTTTTCAATATTTGGTTTGTATTCAGCAGTATAATTGATGCTGATTTTATTGCTATAGCTGAAGTGATATTCCTGTTGCTACTAATTTGTTCTCTTGGGATGCCAGTACATTGATTGTCTTGGGGTGAGTTAAAATACTGTGACCCATTTCTCAAGAACTGGGTACTAAGTCAAATATGCTGCAACGTCCCATCCTCAGTAAATGGAGGTAGTCAGATTCTAGGACAGAACCAAAGGCCAATAGTTAGCCATAGTCAGAGGACACCACTGAAAAGTAGACATTAACTAAATAGGTCTCCATATTACAAACAAAACTCTCCACTGCAATTGGCCTGCAAGCCTCAGTACAAACAAAGAAATAGAAGTATGAAAAGACAAGCCAACAAAAGGCCTCCAAGAACTCTCAGCACCCCCAAAGCTGATCCAAGGGGCATCAAAGGAGAGGAAACCAAAAGCCACACACCTGATTTTAAATGATGCCAGAGGAGATAATAAAACAGACCAATAAGGCATTTGGCAAGCTTACAGAAGGTATAAGTAAATAGATATTGTGCCGAGTAAGCAAAATGATTAGCAAATCAACAGAAGACACTAATAAAAAGCTAGTAGAGCTAAATAAAATGATGCAAAACATGGACAGCATAGAAAAGAGTTAGAATCTTTACAAAGGTTCCAAATAGAAGTTCAAGCAATTAAAAATTCTATTAAAATCGTGGAGAGCAGAGGGACCAGTGTGAGGGCAGAGTGTCAGAAGGAGAAGACAGGACTGTTGTTGGTGACCAGTTGATGAGAAATACCTTAAAAAGAGCAAGAGAATATGCAAAATGACACAAAGAAGACTACTCAGATTAGTTGGAATTAGTGGAAAATTGGAAGACAGCACAAATAGCATTAAAAAACCAGTTTACTGAAATAATAGCAGAAAACTTTCCAAATAAGGAGAAACAATTTAACATACAGATAATTGAGGCTTATAGAACTC
Organism: Hystrix cristata; assembly: GCA_004026905.1. NCBI lineage: Eukaryota > Metazoa > Chordata > Mammalia > Rodentia > Hystricidae > Hystrix > Hystrix cristata. The sequence goes on along the minus strand of PVJO010008380.1, from coordinate 1,670 downwards.
GAACTAGCCATAATCAGAGAAAAATTTATCTGTGACACATCATACTCAAAATCCTGAAAGTCCAACTCAAGAACAGAATCTTAAAAGGAGTTAGAGAAATGCGAGAAGTCATTAATAAAGGTAATCAAGGGCTGGGGATTTAGCTTAGTGGTAAAGTGCTTGCCTTGCAAACACAAAGCCCTGAGTTTGAGCCCCAGCACCAAATAAATAAATAAAAGTAAGCCAATTAGAATTACAGTAGACTTTTCAACACAAACTTTAGAGGCCAGGAGGGCTGGGATTAAAAATTTTCAAGCCCTAAAAGAAAACAATTTTCAATCTAGGCTGATATAGCCTACAAATTATATTTCAAAATTGATGAAGAAGTAAAATATTTTCATGATGAGCTCTGCTGTGGAACACTAGCACTTGCTGCTCCTGTGTTTTGGTTAAGGGAGGATTTTTGTTGTTGAGAGAGAGAGGAGAGCTCAAGGAGGAGAAGCAGCTCAAGAGGGAAGGGTGAGACAGGCAGATGGACAGCTGGAGAGCCCCTCTCTGAAGGCTCTTCCGGCTGTGGGCTGGCACTGCCGCCTCAAGCCAGGTGTATTTTAGGTACAGCTATTACACGTTAATTAAAAAGAAAAATCTTATAGTTCTCATCACTTCATTGAGAATTTGATTTCTTCAGTCTCTAAGGACTGGCCTTTTCTACACTTGCTACCATCACCTGGACATGGTCCAGGCATTCTGAGGGCTTCCGGTTGGAAACCCCATGAGGGCTTCCTGACTCCTACCTGACCCCTTCTGCTGCCTCTGCTGTCCTTTGTTTTCAGTCACCTTCCCAGGACCTTTCCACCAGTGTGACTTCATCCTGCCCGGGCCTCTCAGCACCTGCCCCTTCTTCCCTGCTCTGGGGCATCACTTCTGTCTACTGCCTGGCCCTCAAATCAGTTCTGTGCCCTCTTCATTTGTGTTCACAAAGTTAGAAAGTTACTTTCTTGGCATGGTGGCACATGCTTGTGATTGTAGCACTCTGGAAGGCTGAAGCAGGAGGGTTGCAAGTTTGAGCCCAGTATGGGCAAGTTAAGGACTTAGTGAAAACTTGTCTAAAAATTAAAAAAAAAAAAAAAAAAGAGCTAGGGATATGGCTCAGTGTAAACATTCTGGGTTCGATACTACGCACCTAAAGAAAGTTACTTTCTTTATGACCACAGCAATGATAGAGCTAAAAATTATATAGTTAGGAGCCCATAATGTTTTCGTTAATGATGGACCACACATGTAAGTTCACACTGTCCAGTGACAGTGTAGCTATCTTAGTTTGCATACGGACACTCTGTGATGCTTGCACAATGTCACATCTCCTAAGGAGACATTTATCAGAATACAGCTTCATCAAATGATGAGGGTTCTACAGCCGAAGATTTTGTAAGCTGAGGTACAGCTGTGGTTTGCATGTGTACCTCTTTGCTTACACGCCTGCACTGAGCATTGACTTTGTGCAAATTAGCCTTGTCACCAACCTCACTGGACACTCCTTAAGAGCAGGGACCGTGTCGTCTATTCCCCGCCCCATAATCTTCATTTAGAATTGTCAAGGATATAAGAGGTATAGTGAGAAGAGAATATGAGATAAAGAAAAGAACATGGGCTTTAGAGTCTGTGTAGATCAAAAAGTAGACTCTGGAATC